>CAJNRD030001123.1:21991882-22007713 GCA_905319865.3 Cotesia congregata | reverse complement strand
TCATCGAGACCTTTTATTTGAGTACCCACATCAATTTTTCATATATTTACATATATTATATATATGTATATATGAAAAATATATCAAAAATGCATGTGGGTACTCAAATGAAAGCTCCTGATGAGTGTAACCTCGAGATGAGCTTATATCTTTAAAAACGTCAATATTTAAGAACGTACAGTGCAATTTAACAAAAGTCATTATTAATAAAGCAAAATTTTAATTTTTTTTAAAAAACACTAAAAAAAAATTTAACTTGAATCAAAAGAAAAATTCTTGAACCAAGTAAAATTTTTTTGCTTAAGAATTTTTTTACTCAAACCAAAAAAATAAAGTTTTTCAATAGTATTTACTTGATTTAAGTAAGTTCTATTTTTTGTGTAATAAAATTTTCAAATTAAATTTATTTACCATCAAAAGAAAATCTAATGAACAAATAATTAAATAAATCATAGAATTTGAACAGTCGCTTTGGAAAACAAAGCGCAAATATTGCGCCTGTTTATCTTTAATAAAGTCACTCGGTCGTTTATTGTCTTAATTTATTTAACGTTATAAACAGTATGGACGTATATAGAGTACACGCAGAGGTATACCTCGTTTGAAAGAGTGGAGAGTAAATATAGACATAAAATGTATAAAAGGAGGACTAGCGCTAGAGTGAGCATCTGTCATCCTTTTCGTTATCACGGCAGGGTAATTATTTTACGAGATGGTTGGCGACAATAATCGGGTTGGCAACGAGACAACGAGCGCCGACAGGCTCACCCAGAACACCAGCGTTCTTAGGGAGCGGAGTACAGGCGACGAGGTAGAGGGCGGTTGGTAGGTGGTAGGAGTTTGGGGTTGTTGGGGGTGAACCCGACCGGAGAGCGCTAAAAAGTGGGTGGAGGATGGCAGAAAGGAAAGAGAGCAGCACTGAGTGCTCGGTGTCTATATACGTACTAGCAGAGAGCACAGGGAAAGATATATAGAGATCCTCTTTTCTTCCAGTTGCTGCAATCCAATCTCTCGCGACTCAAATGCGTGCTCGCTCCTACACAGCTACATTCCACGTCAGAGAATCGCAAACTCGATAACTATGCTATTCGGTTCGTATCTCTCCCCCGACCACCCCCACTTACTTGTCTTCTCAATGTATAAGCTCACTGAAACAATTTCATTACTTATTCCTCTTCAACGAGTTTCGCTTGGAAACAATCCTCTCTCCATCAACTTTGTTATGTTTCATATAAATATTTTTATTTTAATTACTTTTAACACTTTTAATTGCGTAAATATTTATCCTCATTTTTTTTCCCTATAACTTTTCATTCAAAGATTTTAAATAATTACATGTAATAATGAAGGGAACGAAAAAAGGTTTCATAAAAAAATAACACTAAGATAAAGGTGAATTATTATTATTTGATTTCATACTTAAAATTGGTAAATTTAGATACATAATTAAGAAATGACCTTATATCTCGTGAACTATTGTCATTTTTAAAGATATAAGCTCATCCCGATGTTACACTCATCAAGACCTTTCATTTGAGCACCCACATCAATTTTTCATATATTTTATATATTTATATATTTCACAAATACCATATATATAAAATATATAAAAAATGCCATGTGGGTATTTGAATGAAAGGTCTCAATGAGACTAACATCGAAATGAGTTTATATCTTAAAAATGTCAATAATTAAGAAATAATCTCGTATCTTGTGAAATATTGACATTTTTTAAGATATAAGCTCACCTCGACATTACACTCATCAAGACCTTTTATTTGAGTACCCACATCAATTTTTCATATATTTATGTATATTATATATATGTATATATAAAAAATATATGAAAATGCATTTGGGTACTTAAATGAAAGCTCTTGATGAGTGTAACGTCGGGATGAGCTTATATCTTTAAAAACGTCAATATTTAAGAAAGTACAGTGAAATTTAACAAAAATCATTATTTAATAAAGCAAAATTTTATTTATTTATAGTTCACAAGTCACATAATGACTGCAAGGTTGCTAGTCTTCGATTAATAAATTATTATTATTATTATATAAAAATTTATGGTTGACCGAGCATGGAATCGAGCTCGCGCCTGATCTTTCAAAGGAAAAAAAGGGCTCGTACCAGTGAGCCAGCTGTTCGCGATACTTCTCGTGTCACTGGTACACGGCTCGATAAAAAACTACAGTGATTCTCATTATTTTATTTATTTTTAAATGTTAAGAGTTTAATTTTTTATTCTTCACGGCAATTACAACTGTTATTATATTTTATAAAAATACTCTGAAAATTTAATTTTGAAAATTAAAAAAAAAAAGTAATTTTAAAATAGTCATACAAGTTAGACCATAAAAGACTGAAAAGTTTTTTCTTTATAAATTTTTTACTGATCTAGATACTAACTTTTATTACATCATACTTTTTATTTGATAATTTATAATGTCCGTAGAAAAGTTTTATATCTTGAATAGTAATTTATGTTTTAATATCTAGCTTAAAAATTTTATGAAAAAAAAAAAAAAATGAAATAAAATTTTTGGAAATAATTAAAATAAGAATTTAAGAAATCCGCTATGTTGGCTTATTTTAAAATTAATAAATTTGAATAATTGCCTCGGCTGTTATTTTATTAAAATAACTGTTTTCTCTTTTGGCGCCTCCTCACTTTCTCGTGTTACATCTTTTAAGTTTTTTACTGTCGCGATGTCATTATTTTCAGTGTGATATATTATTTCATTAACGATTTGATGAATAAACAAAACTCAATTTAATTACAGTACATTTTATTCAGTAAAGATTAAAGAGTATAGAGTACTATATATCCTGATTAAATAATTATTCTTAATTCAAATATCCGGTGTCTTTTTTTTTAGATTTATCGCACAGCAGTATAGATAAAAAAATAAACTCTACTGCAAAGCATTAAATTATATATAATGACAGCTAAATTATTTTGTTACCGTACGTCCAATTATATAGAATTTGTTTCATTACTTTACTCATAGTAAAATGCTCGGCCGCTTAAATATACACAAGCTGTGTGTTTTATATTTAATTATTTAATTCGTTTTATATTTCTCATTTTAATAATAATAATACTCATTCACATTTTTATCAATTAAACAAACATCCGAGTAAACGATTCATTACAATATACAATGGAATTAAACCTCTTTTGTTATTAATTTTATATAACTGAGAAATTAATGACATTGATGAACCTTTGGATCATTTCTCATTTTGTTTACTCTCCAGTGCTTTCTCAGCTGGTATATATTTACAAGTCGCTGGCCCTTTATACTTTTATTACACTCACAATATCCCGACAATTAAATGAAACTCATTATTTTTATTATTATTACAAGAGCCTAGATTAAAAATTAGTAAAGGCAAAAATATTATCTGTCAATAAGCAGGATCATTAATTTAAATCCAGTGAGTATATATGCTCAATTTTTTAATCTGCAATGTTAATCGAGTTGCGGAAAAAAATTGACAGATCAATGATTAATCCACGTTAGTTATCAAGTACATTCAATAATTGTTAATGCACTTTTATTAGTTTTTTTTTTTTTTTTTTATAATATAAGTATATAGATGTACTTATCTCGTGTTCAATGTCAGATTATGAGATTATATGGACGATCCAAGTAATTTATAAATATCATCGATTAATAGATAGTATTTCATTAATTATAGTTACACGTGGATCATTTTTATGGTGGGAAATATCAATGGAAAGTTTGAAAATTTTTATGAGAAACTTTTTCATTTTTTTTATTTTATTAAAATCTTGGATAAAATTTTTTTTAGAAAATTTTACTGTTAAAATTTAATTTAAAAAAATTACAATAATTATAAAAAATTAATTACATTTAAATTAATAATATTTTCTGTTATCACCCCCTTGAAAAAAAAAAATATATTTTAAATATATTAAAAATCTATAAAAAATATATAAATTATGTATAGTAAATATATATTTAATAGCTAACTTTTGGCCGATTTCCATATAAATTTTATACATTTAAAATATATTTTTTTTATATTTTTAGCTATGTATTTTTTATGTATTTTAATATATATCTTGAATATATCTAAAATATATATAAAAATCGGCCAAAAGTTAGTTATTAAAAATATATTTACTATACATATTTTTTATATACTTGAACATATATTTTTTTTCATGGGGACAGATTAAAAAAAAATTAAAATTTTTATTTGGGATGTACAATATTGAATATGTACTATATTTAACATTATATAACGCAGTATATAATATAATTAGCATGATAACACGTGGATGAATGGTAATAACTCTAACGTCACAATTTGACGTCAGTAACGTCAATTATAGTCCTGTAGGTTGTATGGTGCTGTACAGAACGTCGGTCTTTGAATCCTGCGCTAAGCTATAGATCATCGGATGTATATATATATATATATATATATATATATATATTTCTTACATTGTACACATGTATATATAATATGATACAGCACATTGTAGCGTAAAGGTGTAATGATGGCGAGGCTTTTCACGTGGGACGTAAAATTTAACATACGTCAGCGTATGCTCCAACGGAGAGGACGTCTTCTCTGAAGAGTACAGCACCAATGTTATGTACAGAATGATCGACGACGAGTTTGCTAAGAGTGATAGGCGACTCGAGCCTCAACAAAACGGAGTTATTATCTTGCAAAAAAATTTTTCATATTTTATTTGTATTTTTTTTAAAGGGCGAGAATTTTTTTAATTAAAATTTTCCGAGTCTTAAGAAACGTCGAAAAGTTGTTGATATTTCTTTGAAAGGGAGCAAAATACTTTACGATGCTCTAGCTTCTATTCCAAGAGGGAGATTGTGAGTTTTAAAGTGGGGGGTGTTGTAGGTATATAGACGTGGCAAAGTCGATCTTTTTAACGAGGTATGGCAGGTGCCGAGTGTCATTGAGATATATCCCCTTGGTGAACTGGCTCCGCATCTCAGACAACTCGATTGCTTCACAAGCCCCACAAGGGAGAATGTATTTTTATATTACAGAAAATAGAAAATAGAAGCTATAAGATAAAAATAGCTTGCTGTTTCCAGAAATGGTTATAAATGAATTAATATTTTTATTTGCCGAGCGGACGAATGAAAACCCGGGAAATGGAAATGGAAATGAAAATGTATGTAGGTAAGGACATAAATAATGAACGTTAAATGAATTTATAGAGACGGATGGTGATGGCGGAATTTTAGTGTAGCTTCGGAAAGAGGAACGAGGAGAAGCATCATCGTAGTAAGAAGTAGAAGGAATAGCCTCTTCGATCGAGACAAATCGCCCGCAGTAACTCGACCGCAGATCAGTTAAAAAGGAGCAAGACCGAGCTGAGCCGGGAAGAGGTTGAGGAGACTCCGCGTGATAATATAACCCTTGGAATTCGAGAACAGAACCCAGATCCCGCTCCCGTAAGAGAAAAAGAGACAGATAAGACCGAAAAAAGAGAAAATAGAAATGGCAAACGGGAAGACCGGAGTAGAGATAAAAAATATAAAAATAAAACTCCGAACCATTGGAGGAATCCTTTGGGAGATTTATGATAGACCGTCTTTCTCCCGCTTCTCTTGGATCCGACTTCTTTTCTTTTCTTTACTTTTTATTTTATTTTATTCCTTTTTTTTTCTGCTCCTTTATTTTTTATCCTCTTTTTATTTCGCCTCATTCTTATATTCTGGCTTATACCTTATACCTTATACCTAACCCTCGTACCGGTACACTCGGGCTTACCTGGTACGCCTCCTCCTTCTCCTCCTCTTCGTACCGATCTCCACGAGACTCGTGTGCTCTTATATCGTAGACATCGGAGTACTACCATACATACTTCTTCAGAGACTGATATATTTTGGTTAAATCGGTCAATCCTTGTTTCTCAATTGCCTGATGAAAATAATTACCAAGTAGATTTATTTTTCTAGGCTATAATTTTTTTATAAAATTTTCTGTTACATGCTTTGACTTTTCTCAATTTTTCTCTTGATTTTTGTCAACCTTGAGCTTAAAAAATTTGATTCTCTTGTTCACATACACAGAAAAAAAATAAGTTGAATCAAGAGAAAAATTCTTGAACCAAGAAAATAATTTTGAAAAGTTTTTATGTCTTGAACCAAGACGAAAAATTCTTTAATCAAGTAACATTTAATTAAACCAAGACATATTTCTTAATATAAAAATTTTTCTACTCAAATCAAGAAGTTAATATTTTTCAAAATTGTTTACTTGATTCAAGTAAATTTTTTTTTCTGTGTACTAGCCAATTTAATTTTTTAACCATCGAAATAAATTAAAAAATTAATATTTATTTTCTCCAAAAATAAAAATCTATTAAAATTGTTACATAAATTAAAAAAAAAAATTATCACACGTATCATAAAGAGCGCGGAGTACAGAGTACACCATTCCTCAATTTCAACTATAGTTATTGCAAGAATTCAATTTATAGTGAGTGCATTGCGCTTTTCCTGGCACGCGTTCGGGTGAGCACGGAAATAGCGAGTTTCTGGCTTATACAACTTACTTTTGCCAAATCTCGCGGGCATCTAACTGCGCGTGTCGCGTTAACCATCTTGTAAAGTACCTAAATATATGTGTTAATATGTAATGTATGAATATAAATACATATATACACTGCAGGAGTGCATTTAGATAATATTAGTGAGGGCACTTTGCAACAATTGATGTCGAAGAATATAGCGTCGGGGTTATACAAGTTTGCCGGGAGATTAGTGTGGTCGGGAAGTTTGATCGAAGTTTCAACGTACCAAAGATATATGACTTGTTTATCGTGCAACCACCAGCTATGATTAATACGTTCTTTGGTTAATAAAGTTCCTGTGGTTGTCGGTTAACCCCTGCCCCTTTTTTTATTTATTTTTATTCATAACTTCAATCATTATTCTTTGTTAAATATTCATAAATTACTTTTTTCTTCAATCTGTACTTCTTTTTATCGTGCTGTTGAGGTTACTGTGGAGGTTTTGTTGCAAACAATGACCGCGTTGTCCGCCGATTAAATTGCAATAGTATTTATTTTTACATCAACATTTTACGTCCATAAATATTTTAATCATTTTTAAAAATTATTATTTCTTTAATTATTTTTCGATGAATTTAAATTTCTTGTTTGTAATTTTCTGATCCGTTATCAAAAGATTATTTTTAATCTCTAATTCTTGCACTAAAATTTATGAGTTTTATCTTAAAAATAATTCTTCTTTTATATTCGACTATTTTCTCGAGTTTCTAGATTTTTCCTGTCGGCTCAGGTATATTCTTTTCTATTGAATAGCTTTTAAATATTTTCTGAAATATTCCGAAATATTCAACCATTTTTTGATGCAATAAAAATTTATCTGTAATTTTAACATTTATTTATTTAAAAAAAAATTATAATAAATATTAAATTGAAGTTATTTAAAACAAATAATTTGCCGAGAAACAAAGTAATGATTAAAAAATGAGTTCTCAGTAAAAGTAAATCATGACTTGCCCTTATTTGATTTTAAACAGCAGGGTTTGATTGCAGTAGAGGTTAATGATTGTTTTTTCAGTGAATTATAACTTTAAAAAATTAAGTAATTTAAGTTTTAAAATTAGCCGGTATTGTTCCAGCGGTTTCTGAGGCGTGAGAAGTAAAGGTCTTGCGTGCCGAGCAAATTAATTCAAATGACTCATACAGTCACGAAGTAGACAGAAACCAAGACGGAATAGAAATTACAAGTACCGGATAAAAAGTAACAGAAACCCGGCCGGCACAGTACGGGCAGTTACGCTGGGTTATACGATACGATTTAAAAACCAACGTAATTTTTAATAAAATAAAAATCGTGCGGAGCAACGAGCCTCTAGTGAGAGACCTAATCCACTATTACAATATACATTGTTTGTAATTACTGGTATTAACTTTATTAAACAGTGAGTTTATCACTGCAACAGTGCTCTGTTTATTTTTTTAAATAATTACATATCATAAGGATAAAATGTTTTATTCATAAGCCAGCTCGTTAGAACAAACCTTTGAATTTTATTTTATAAATTGAATTTTATTCCAGAAGGATAATTGGGAGAGATCAAAATTAGTAGGATTTTCAAAAGCCACTTTATAAAGTTTATTATAGAGTATCAACTAACAACTAACAACCCAACATTTCTATAATAAGCTTACGTTGATCGGCTGTTAGATATATCATCTACTTTAGTTGGCTTTGTAGTTCACATTTACAAGTCTATATATATATATATATATATATATATATATATATATATATATATATATATATGCCTACAATTTACCATTTATATTAAAATACTTTAAGTATAGATCTTTTCGAGGATGCTCGTGCATAAATATACAGAACAGGAGGAACAAAAACCCATTCTTGCACTGAAAGACAAGAAGTTGATTAAAGAAAAATATTATCTTCTATATTTCACGCTTGTTTCAAGATATTTAGTTTAAATTTATTCAAGAAAATATGATCAATTTTTTTTGAGCATTAAATTCACTTATCTAAATAAAAAATCAATTATTATTAATTTAAATTTGCTTTCCTCGGACTTCCGATTAAATCTTCAATCTTATTTCCTTCGAAGCAATTTAAGATTTGCTACGTGGTATGAAAAATAAAATAAATTTATAGAAAATAAGTTAAAGTTTCACGAACAAGATAAATGATTAAGCGATACTTGACAGATAAGAGTCTACATAGCAGATTGATTTGCTGCGAATGGTTTATAAAAAATAATAAAAATGATAATTACAAGAAAAAAGTCTATAAACTCTTGAGTAATGCATCAAAGGAAAAGTATATTAAGTAGAGGTCGACGTTTTATATTTGATTGAATAAACTTTGAGATCTTGAACTGAGAAACGTAACGGGAGGGTGTTGGAAATGGGGTTAAAAGTGTGCGGCGGTGTATTAGACATGGAAGGCACGTTCAACCCCCACGGTACCAGCGATGCAATTGAATAAAAGCCACCAGGAAAGTTCTGAGTGAAACACACACTACTATTTTTCGCAACGACCTCGGTCACTTTTGCCTTCTCGAACTTATATTTTATATTTCATTTTTAAAACAAATTTTTAAATTTTATTTCACCCAATAAAATCCATTTTCCTTTTTACATTACCGGGAGTTCCTTTTTATTTGCCGGCATACATCAGCATTGTATTTTACACTTTTACTCCTTTATTTTTCCCTCAAACTTCCCCGGTATAATTAATCCTCGAAAGTTATCAAAAGTTCGGGTTTTAAAGTTTAAAGAGCGGAACAAAAATAACCAGAAATTTATAAATTACTTTCCAATACACATTCGCATCCATTTTTACACCCTCGATCGTTTTTATCGAAGAGTTTAATATCAACAAAAAATAATATCCCTTTTTACGGGGATAATACGCTGCCAGGAGATGGTGTCTCGTCGTTTCCTTCGATCGGTAACGATAAAAATGGAAATTGAAAACTGTTTCACGCCCTCACTCTCACGGCGTTGTCATTGCCACTCGGAGGTGAATTGAAAAAAAAAAAAAAAAAAAAATCGTCTCTTAACTTCATTTTGTCCTTGAAAATTTTCTATCAACTCTTGAGCTTTTAATATATCTGTATCAATGTGAAATTGAAGCATGAAATAATTTTTGAAGCGTAGCCCGAGGAATTTTCGGAAAAAAGCAAAGTAACGATCCAAAAAAGCGGTCTCAGATGTTAACTGTTAGCTATTATAGAAATGGCACGTGTGTTCAAGGATACATGCACCAATGCTCGGTATCTTTCTCGGCAATGTCTTTTTATTAGTAGTTTTTCGAGCGAAATAAGTCCAGATGTGCGGCTCCTCACTCGTTTCTCGGCAAGGATGTTTTAAGTGTGGTCGAAATAACGTTTTTAAGACGCAAGACACAAGAGCGTCTCACACCGACGCTCCAGAGCCAACTACCAACTACGTTAACACGTTCTGTTTCCACACACTTGTCTTTATCTTTATTTAACTTGTGTCTTCTCTCCGCTCCGGATGTCTTCCATTCCATTTAATTCTGCACTCTTTCCATCTCGCTCCATTGCTTTATAAAGTTCCTGTTACAAGTTAACCCACTTTCATCTTTTATACTTATTTATTTTATTTTATTTTATTAACTCTTTTTTTATTGCTAAAATTCATTTATTTAAATCCCACCGTCATTTATTTTTAGATTTTTATTAATAGCCGTTTTGCCGATACTCTCCAGTGGTTCGTTCTCTTTGAGGCAATAATACGCTATTTATCAAAATTACTCGATTTTATTCAAGATAATTTTTTTTTTATTTAAAAAATTATTAATTATCAATTTTAAGACAATAGAATTTTTTTAATTAATTTAAAGCAAGAATAAAATTTTAAATCGATTATTTTTCATGACACTGAAGTTAGCAGACGTCTAAAAATTTTTGATTTTTTTTATTAATTAAATTACACGTAAAAAGATATTTATAAAAAATTGCATTTGTAGTTTTTCAAGTTTTTTACATGTGAAATTTTTTTTTTAATTGTTTAATTGTAATTTTTTCAATAAAAAATTTCTAAAAATTTTTAAATGTCGGCTAACTTCATTTTCATTTATTTTTCTTAACTCGATTAATTTTTTTTTCAATACACACACTGTTAAAAAAACGGCATTGATCGGGATGTATTATTTATAGAAAGAGTAAAAATATTATTCGTGAATTTGTAAAGAAAAACAAGATTCGATGTTACTCCTTTACTCAATCGGGCATGGACAAATTGAGGTATAAACGGAATTGGAAAGCAAGTAGAAGCTTTAAATTCACCACCCGGAAATTGGAAACGAATTTGAAAGAGACTCCATTTCATTCTCGTTCACTTTTTGCTCACCCTTTGCCCCCCTTGCCGCTCTTTAGGGGAAGAGAGAAAGAGAGAAGTTGTATTGGATGTCTAACTTTTTCGTACTCCCTTTCCCGGGCGGCCTTTCGAGCGGTACGTGAGTAGAATTTTTGCACCGATCAAAAACCTCAGTCTGTATCGCTGCTCCAAGGCGAAAATACAATTTGACACGGCACACGCAGCCCGGTCTTCTTCTCCAGTTTGTATTTGTTAAATTCCATTGAGACGAGCAGCAGACACACTCCTTACTCATTCGACACATTCTCAACACCCCCAACACCGATTCAACTAAACGCTCAATGCTCCTCTTTCATTTCCAAACCTTTGTATTCACTTATTTTAAATAATTTAACTCAAGTTGTTACACCCAAGAACTCACTGGGACTCTCAATGGGGTGAAAAACTCTTGCAAATCCAAAAGTCTCTGACTCATTCAATCCTTTTAGCTTTATTTTTATTTTAATAGAAAAGATTTATTACGATAATTACTGGATAGTATGTTTAATGTTATATTAACGCAACAGACTGTTAGGCATCAATGCCAAGATCTTTTATCAGATTTTTAAAAATAAACGCGTGCTGTGAGTCATTTATAACTGTGTAAATTTGTTCAGTAGCTAGAGTTTTCTGCTAATTAACCAGTAAAGATTATTTTATAAATAAATTTTATTTTAGAAAATTTTTATTTAAATATTAAAGAAATATTAGCAAAAAAAAAAAAGAAAAGTAAATTGAACTGTGTTTATTAAATAATAATAATAATACATCTTAATCTGTCATCCTCCGTGACTCACTATGAATTATAGTTTTAAAACGTTAATACCCAGCTTACTCACTAAAACTATATAATAGGTACATAAAATAACGAAATAGTCTGGAAATATATCTACAAACAATAAACACAAATGTGTCAAAAGAGTTACGTAAACTTTATATCTCACTTTACACATCCCACATATATTTATATCCATTACATTAATTAAATACTAATTAAACTACTAAATATTGTTTGATACCTGTGTCTAACAGTCGTAATAATCTCCGTGAATTGCTGTACAGTTATTATTTTTCACCGGCATATTTTCCCCGTAAAATAAACCTTGTTATAAAGTTACTTTTGAAACAAATATCCAACATTAATTATGATTTATCGCAGCTTTTATTTTTATTTATATTAATAAAAAGCTTTTGTTAATTTTTAAAATAAAAATAATAAAATAAAAATTATAAACAATACTAGTTAATTACCTGAACATTATCAAGAAAAATATAAGGCTAAGAACAATTAAGTAAATGCCGGGTAATAAAATAAATTCCGAGTTAGCCATTTCATCATTATTGCAGTCCATTCTGCTGTCATTCTTCCTCGTTGCTATCTTCCCAATTTCCATTTTACCTATCTGCCGGTATACCGAACCCTGGAGCAACCTTTATGGCGGTATAGGTATATAGATATAGACTTTCCCATCCAATCCTCATCCCGAGTACGGCAATGTAATTTTTGTACGGTACACGCTCGGAATTTCAATATTGCCAAGCTTCCAACTTTATTTAACTTTTTTTACTAATCTATTTTAATTTATTTTATTTTATTTTTTATCCATCCACTTATACCAGTGGATTTTCCCGGAGGGCGCAAGTCTCACTTTTTATTTTTTTAATTTATTCAATTGGATACTCGCAATAAGTTTTGTTAATTATTTTTATCCATTTGACTCTTTACTTCATACAACATCAACATAAAACAGTTTGGCTAATTATTCAAAGGCTTTATCGTTATTTATATTAGGTTTAATCTAACAATAACAAAGAGAATTAATACAGTTGAGAAAATATTCGTTCTCATCTTGTATATATTATAGTATGTAATAATGTATATGAGTAATCGCTGACTACCATGATCTGCATCACGATAGGCACGTACCTACAAGCATACCTACCTAATAAATCCATTGAAATTTATTGTACCACAACCTCTGGTTCGCAAGATCTGCACGCTATCCAAAGTTTTTTTTTTAAATATTATTTATATTTATTGTTACTTTACTCAAACATACGGTTTATGTTTACGTTTATAGTATTTATAATGTCACAACATGCACCATGCAAATAATTACTGATTTTTGTCATTAGTTACTACTACTGTAATATAATAACTTTTTAATCTCAGCAGAGCCGGTACTTTCCCAAAAGTATGCGTAGTCATCACGCAAATAAGCCTTTTAACTATTTTACTTTCTCTATAATTGTTAGCACTGAATAAATCTTGTTATTTTATCTTTTTTTGTACGGTTTACTTTAAAGAGAAAATTTGCCGTTACTTTTTTCTGTAATTCTGCAAAAAAAAAAAAATTATTTATGAGGATTAAATTATTAAATTTTAATAATTTTCTTCAAAAATCAGCTTCAAAATTTTTCTCCGATTTTTTAAGTCAAAATTTTGATTTGAAAAAAAAATAATTAATTTTATTATTTGTGATAGATATTAATTAAAAAAAAAATTATTTTTATTTTGTCCGAATAATAGTAATAGAGAAAAAAATTATGTAACTTGTATCAAGTCGTGATGTATTGTAAAAAAGTAACTTTCCGACATAGAGACGTTGATAACAAATTTTATTAACTTTTAGGAAGCCAATTTAAAGTTAATACTGTACTTTGAAAGCGCGAACAGAATGAATTAAATTTTTTTTTTTACCCGTTTCTCATTGTGTATGAATGGAGAATTCTTGTAAAGAAAAGTTTATAAACATAATGTAACTAAAAGTAACTATATTGTAAAAATAAGAATAAGATATAGTTTATAGGGGAATAAATAGTAAGAACGTGGCTCATTGCACTATAGTAAACTCACTACTTTTATTTCCTTGGATGAATCACTCAGTTCTTATGGCAGACTCGCCAACACGTGTTTTGCGTTCAATTTTTTCGTGAGCTTCAGATGTTAAAGTGCTTTGTTTTTAATTTTTAATAGACTTAATTAAATATAAGTATTGATATAAACAAAAGTATTCAATTCAAAGTTATTCTCTGAGATGAGATTAATCTTTTTAAAGTAGGTCGTTACTTTTTTACCGAGAAAGTTTAACCAGGCGTTATTTGGACCGTAAAACGTGAAAGTTATATATCTCGGATCAGTGATAGGTTTCAAAAAGTTTGTGTCTAGTTTTTGAATTTTCATTTTTTTGAAATAAAGTTCAGAGGTAAGGTGTTTTTATTTTAAAGTGACAATATTTAAAAAATAATAATAATGGAGACGAGTTTTATTGGGGTGATTAATTTTTACGACAAACTCGTAATTTTTATTTAAATTTTTAATCTGTTTTGTTCTTAATAACGAGGATAGACTGATGAAAGGCAATAAAAGATAATCATAATTTCCTTTTTCCTTTGCAAATGCCATTTCTTTATTTGAT
The DNA here is from genome assembly GCA_905319865.3 of Cotesia congregata. NCBI lineage: Eukaryota > Metazoa > Arthropoda > Insecta > Hymenoptera > Braconidae > Cotesia > Cotesia congregata. The sequence continues at coordinate 21,993,370 of CAJNRD030001123.1, read as the reverse complement.
TTATTTTATCGATTGTATCAACGCTCATATTTAGCTATTAAATATTGGTAATATTTTATAAAATCCCGACCTAGATAACAATATAAATTTTTTTATTACCAAGTAAGCTTATCAGTAAAGACAAACGACGCAGTTTGCCAGTATCAACATTAAGTTAAGAACATTGTTCTGTATAAGATAAAATCCGACAGGTTTTGTATACTCAGCGCAAGAAGAGAAGACTTACTGATAAAACTTGCTGAAAGGCATACATATACGCTTTTTATTTCATCATTATTCATTATGAAAGGGTAAAATGAACTGTAGATTAAATTAAAAAAAGAAAAAAAAGTTTTGTATGATAAAAATATTTAATTTCGAACGAATTTCCGTAAAAAAAAAAAAAAAGACAATAAATCACTGATGGGATTCGGAATTTTGAATAGAACACACAAAGTATGATCGATTACAGTTATGAAAAATATTATTAAAAAATAAAACAATGAAAAAAAGCTCAAGTTATTTTAAACGTCAATCATCGCGCATTGATTTTTCGCGGAGAGCCGATGCTTGCACAAGACACGTTGTTTCGCGATCAATCAACGGGGAATATTAAAAAATAAATCACCCGGTGTAATTAAAATAGTTTTTAGTGTAATTAAAATATATTATTGGGTGTAATTTGAATGAAAATGAAAATGAAAATCGAAAGAATAAAAATGAAATGAGGTAAAAGGGAAAAGCTTAGGTACATTTAGTTTTATCGATGCAATTTTAAACCACTTACCAACTTCTCAACCCGAAAGCATTGTTTTTGTTTCGTAAATAGTAAGCGAGAAACAATAAACCCAGTAATGTGTATCGTGCTTGAACTTTAAGTACCCGACGCTCAGTAATGCTCCTCTGCTGCTACTTCTATTTATCTTTTTTTAGTTCTCATCCCGCAAACTTTATCGTACCAACCTAGCCAGAGTTAGCTTCACTTACATTTAAAAGAAACCCAACCAGAAACCAGAAACCATTCAGACCATTAAATCCAATGAACATGAAATCGCGGCTATTTGCTAATTAAACTCCGGAACATTATTACCACTATAATTATTCAGGGAAGATCCGTTCAAACAGCTCAAAGTTATTTATTTTTCGTCATTTTTATTTTAGAGTCATTACAAAGGTTTGTGCTTTTTCAAGGTTTCATATTATTCTCACCGATAGTCAATTTATTATGATCAGTACTTAGGCTGTATTCAAAAATGATCTGCCTCTAGATATATAATTGAGAAATGACCTTGTATCTTGTGAAATATTGACATTTTTAAAGATATAAGCTCACTCCGACATTACACTCATCAAGAGCTTTCATTTGAGTACCCACATCAATTTTTCATATATTTTTTTATATATATGGTATTTGTGAAATATATAAATATATGAAATATATGAAAAATTGATGTGGGTACTCAAATGAAAGATCTCGATGAGTGTAACATCGGGGTGAGCTTATATCTT
>CAJNRD030001123.1:21966004-21991787 GCA_905319865.3 Cotesia congregata | reverse complement strand
TATATATATATATATATATATATATATATATGTATATATGAAATATATATCAAAAATGCATGTGGGTACTAAAATAAAAGCTCTTGATGAGTGTAACATCGAGATGAGCTTATATTTTGAAAAACGTCAATATTTAAGAAAGAACAGTGCAATTTAACAAAAGTCATTATTTAATAAAGCAAAATTTTATTTATGTAACGGCAGTCACATAGTGCAATCTTTTTTAACAAAATTGCAGCTACAAAAAATACAAAATTAAAAAAAAATTCTGATAATAATTTCCGTAGAACAGTTTTTTTTTTTTTTAATTTACTTTTAATAAAATTTCAGTACGATAAAAAATTAAATCTGCTACGCATGCGAGCATGCGAGATAACTCCCTAAATATTCAATATTTTCCTCTTACATAAAAAAAATGATTGATTTTTCTAAATTTCCCCCTTAATGGAACTCAACCCCGAATCATTAATATTTTGATCATCAATTTCCATTGTTGTTACTTCCGGCACAGTATACCGTTATTAGATTAATAATATGAGTAGCGCTATCAGGGCTATCAGCCGGGTGAGATGATGATGGCGATGGCCTACATCCATCAAATATATAATCAATGCTCTCTTAGATTATCTCCAGGACATTACAATATTCCGAAGTTAATTCATCAGCGTATAGACACCGAGGAAGAGAAGAGAAGTGAAGTCCAAGCTAAAACGCAACCCGAATGTATCTAGTACGAATTTCCGGTCACGTGAGTCATGGTCAGGGTGAATTAAATTGTGTGTCATTTTAAATTGCTCCCATTACTCGCAGTCATTTAAGCTGTTTAAAGAGAAGCATATCAATCATTCACTTTCATTCCTGTCTGCTCTATTCTTTTCTCTTTTGTTTCTCTCTTATTTAGATTTATTTTTTATTTTTTCATTTCGCTCATTCTTCTTCCGAGGGAGTTTTAAAAAAATCTCCGCTGAGATGAGTATCATTAGTTCCACCAAAAGACAAGTCATCTTCTTTTTGGCTCGTTGCCTGCAGTTGATCTTGACGATCAAGAGATATAATCAGACCGGCTGAACTTTCTTCAGATTTACAATATTCACCGGCTTAACATTAATTATTCTGTTGATTTGTTTGTTTTTTTTTTTGTGATTTTAATAATAATATAAAAAAAAAAAAAAAAAAAACATTTTTTTTTTTTTCAAGTATTGTTTTATTATTTTAATTTAAACGAGGTTCTTATTTTAGAAACGAGTGTTTTATGGACAATAACGCCCGGTTACTTGGGATAAAATTTAATACGAGGCCAGTAATTTATGTGTTCTTATCGGAGAATTTTATAAACATTAAATTACAGGGTGATGATGGAGAGAATAAAACGTGTGCCAAAATCCCGTCTATAAATATATTTACGGATTATGTATATATTTACGTATTTAAAATTTATATTTGTTAAAAAAAAAATGGGTTGTCATCAGCGGAGATAACTTTTTATTGTTTAGGTGAAATTAATCATAATAATAAATATAATAAAAATAATAATGTGCAGGAGTGTGTGTGCTATAATACAGAGAGTGAATTATCTAGAGAAGAGAAGAGATAAAGCGTCCTTCCGCTTACTGGTGACTGTAACAAATTTAGCTGGCAGAAACAACGTGAATTTATTAACTGACCCTCGTTTTTTATGCCTTTACTCTTTTCGAACACGTTGACTCATCGTTTAATCATGGACGGATAATTAGGCTTCTGGAATTATATTCAGAAACCGGTTAGTCCTGTAAGGAGCAGACTTGTTCGTCGATCAACTTTATTCGAGGCCTAAACCATCGGCTTTTAACTTTTTTATTCTGTCTTCTGTTATTTTTAGTCAACCCGGCTCTAACTTATTCGATTCAAGCCTCAACCTCCCAGTCCTCTATCTTAGGATTAAATAAATAACGCAAATACATTGCCACATTCGATCTTTTATTTCTTTTTAAGGCATCAAATCCATTTCCACACTATACTACATTACTTACAGTCTTCGGCGAGTAAGCGATACTATAAACAAACAAATAACGCTTACAAGGTTCTGACCTACACCAATTGCTTTTGTATTTTTTATTTATTTTATAACAATGACGTTTTTTACTATTGACAATTCTTATCTAATCGTCGGTATTATCCTTTCAAATTAACGGTTTCTTCTACTTTTTTACAGCCGCATACATGCTCGTATTTTGGTCATATAATAATTTTAATACAAAAAAATGTAATTTGTAAAAAACAGAGAATAATTTTGAACTTTTTTTTTCTTTATTAAAAATTTACAAAATTCTATTTTAATATTTTCAGAGTTTAAAAATTTATTATTTAAAGTCTTAATTTTTTTTTATTGCACAACTGTTCGTCTAGTATAAAGTAATAGCGAAGAAAAATGACGGCGACATCACGAAAGCACACACATATATATAATAAATGTATGTACAAGCTAAGCTAATCTTCAAATATTTACATTGATGCATTATGGGCTGTACCTGAGGAACGCCTAGCTCAGAGCGTAGTTATATTACCAACACAGAACTCCGGCTTCTGGCAACAGGATTTTACAAGGAGAGTGCTCCGATGAATACACAAGTGCACTATCGTTGTCACACTTGCTAAATTACAATATTGGCTGAGTACACATTCCGAGTCTTAACTATCGCTTCGAAGCTCCTCTTAAATATTATATAAAAACACACATCGCATTTATTCATCGAGCTTTTATTTCCTCTATTATGCAACTGCTAAAATATTTAAAGAGCCAGTTCTAAAAAAAATCAAACTTTATTTTTACAATCTATAAATTATTTATCATTTTTTTTGGGATTTTTGTTACAGAGCGCAGACAACCATAGAATCCTCTTCGCCCACTTGTCGGATTACCAAATATACAAGATTCCGAACACAAAGAAGCTTTTTAACGCGCCCTTTCAGTGGGGCGCCTGTCTGAGGCCATCCAGCAACGCTGACGCCGAAGACACCGAGCCCGGAGTCTCCGGACTCAAGGTCATTGGTTTCAACACGGAAAAGTCTCACACCTGCTGGCACCAAGCCATGAGACTTGCCAAGGTAATTATAGACGATATTTATTCATCATTAAACTAGTTCTTGCTATTGGTGAATTATTCAGCTCGCGAAAATATTTTTTGATACCGGTAATTTTAATATCAGACCTGATATTACTTAATCTGGTTATATATGACCATATTATACTAAATATAAGAAAAAAAAATAAATTATCAAATATTTATTTTAAAATTTGAATTTTCTACACATTATTTTCATTTTAAAAATATAAAAATTATTTTTTTGACTTCATATATTATTTTTAAATTTATGTGGCCTTAAAAAATAATCTAATATGCATTATGTTTATTATAATTAAGTAAGAAGTATATATACCAAGTTTGAACTCTCTTACAGCGAGAGGATAAAGCGACCATGCGCCACCTGTCGGAATTTTTTAGAACTAACTTTGACCAAAAATTAAATACAGGCATATTAAACTATATGAGGCTTAAAATGAAAATAAAAATTAATATTTTTTTATAAAAAAAAAATTCGGCTGTAATTTGCACTAAAGACCAGTCAGTAAATGTTTAAAGGTGTCGCTGAAGAGAGAGGTAGTTAGTAGCCGTACGGCAACATAAAGTCTAACAAGGGTGGAGGTTAAAAGTAAAGTAACGAGGCTCAGTATTACATAAGGGTGAGGGTGAGAGTAACAGACTGTTGTGGTGGTGTTGAATCTCTATAACGGTAGAATGCTAGGAGCGCCCTATTATCCAACTCTTTAAGGGTATATAGTTCCTTCTATTCTTTTCTTCTCCGGTGGCTAAGTACCGGCTCAGACCACTCTCAAGACCTGACGCAAGGTCTCTAGTGGGCTTTCTTCCCTTGTGATCGACTCGTCTTCCACCAAAGGAGGCAGGAAGCCCGAGACCAGCTCACAAGATTTGCTAAAAACTAAAACTCAGACAAAAAACCAGAGTATCAAGAAATTAACAAAAAAATGTTAAATAAAAGGCCGGATTCTCGAGCTAACGCGGTATTCTCGGGTACTCTTATTCTTCGCCGACTGATACGGCGGTTTTGCTGAAGAAGAGAACCTCGAGAGCAATGTCTAGCTTGGCCTTTGACTGACTGACGGCTAATGTAACTCTTCTCAGTTAACTTTTATTTAAACTCCACTCTTCTATATTAAAGTCCGTTGCTGTACGCTTCAACACGCGGATTAGCTTCAACATCTCTGGCTTGCTTCTTTTTTGGTCTTCACATTACGGCCTTTTTTTCCTGTCAGGGACCGAGAAGTTGTACCCGTTGCCCAGAAGGTTGTATTTATCTTTTCAAACTCCATTTTTTAACTTCAACTTCGTTTTCTCTTCTTCAGACACGTCAACTTAAACTTCGCCAGTGCCTTATTTATGGCTATTATCTTTAATTGTTGTTATTATTATTATTTCTAGACTTGATTTTACTTTATTATTATTTTCATTTATTCGAAGTTGTAGAATTGTTAAATGTCACATTCGTCGATATTTTTTTTTGCATAGCTTATTTATTTATTGTTCCTATCTTGTCGCTAGAAAACTTCAGTATGTTAATGTAGCCCAAAGAATTTATTGCCTCTGAAGTTGAGAAAAAAATTTAAAAAGTAAAAAAACTTTTTTTTTCATTTCAAATACTCAAAATTAAATAAAAAAAATGAAACAGGTTTTTTGTAGACCGATATCAGACGAAACTAAAATAAATAGAGTTCAAAAGAAATAAATAAAACAAGACTATGGATTTTTTTATTACCGTAATAGAGCACTTGTTTTATTACAGAATAATGCATTAGTCTCGTGAAAATTTAGCGTCGCGACGAGACTCTTATTGTGCCCTCGAGCTATCGACAAATCACCTCTCTTTGCCGAGGAAAAAATCTCTTACTCAACAAGCACTTCTTACAGTCTGCAAATACCCTGTTTTTCCTTTAATTAAAAATTAAAACTTTATTTATATTTATATCAACTTAAATTATTTATTTAGTTTTTTAATTGCCCTCGGAATAATAAAAATAATAATTTTGTTCGAGATAAATTCTCTCTGGCAGTATTATGTAATCAGGAAACTATTCACCCAGCAACAAAGCCCCGGTAGTAAACCGTTCCTCGATTAATTGCATACTACTTAGATATACACTACACTGTATAATATACTCGATGAACAATGTAATTAATAATTCTCAAATCAACTACTCGTTAATGCCTTTATTTACCAAAAATAATACCCACGGTATAATACTCTGCGCCGGTAATTAAATTTCAAATGTTCCATTTTTATTTTTAAATAATTAAAGATAAAAATCGGGTTTTTTTTTAAGGTTTAGTTGAATAATCTACATTATGAAGAGAATAAGAAAAATTATGTGGCCAATGTATTTATATGATAAAATGGGTTTTTATAATTAAATTAAGTATCATTAGAAAGGTCTTGACTCAAAGTTGTGCCTTTTCAAGGTTTCATATCATTCTCACTAATAGTCAATTTTTGATGACAAGTATTTAAGCTACATTCAAAAATTCTCTATCTCTAGATACATAATTAAGAAATAACCTTGTATATTGTAAACTATTGACATTTTTAAAAATATAAGCTCACCCCGACATTACATTCATCGAGTCCTTTCATTTGAGTACCCACATCAATTTTTTATATATTTATATATATTATATATATATGTATATATGAAAAATATATCAAAAATGCATGTGGGTACTCAAATGAAAGCTCTTGATGAGTTTAACATCGGGATGAGCTTATATCTTTAAAATATATATTATATATATGTATATATGAAAAATATATAAAAATGCATGTGGGTACTCAAATGAAAGCTCTTGATGAGTGTAACATTGGGATGAGCTTATATCTTTAAAAACGTCAATAGTTAAAAAAGTACTGTGCAATTTAACAAAAGTCATTATTTAATAAAGCAAAATTTTATTTATATCACGGCAGTCACATAGTGACTGTAAGGTTGCTAGTTTTAGATTAAATTTATTAAGTTCTATTTTTTAATTTAAATATTATTCATTAAAATTTTTATCTGATTGTTAATAGAAAAAAATTTTTTATTAAAAAATGAATCATAAGGATTTTATAAGTTATTTAAAAATGAAAATAAATTTTATTATTTTTTTTTTTACAGTATGGAAAACAGCTGAAGGACAATTACCGAGCGTTCAAGAATAAAAATGACCCAGCAAGTTCCGGTCGGACTTACAACAACGGCCAAATCGTAAGTGTTTTTTTTTTTTATCTAAAACTCTTTAAATTACACCTTAAAAAAATTAAATCCACAAAATTACCCAGCTAATTAAACACAAAAAAAAATAATGATCACGTTTGCGCGTTAATTTGTACCCGTGTGAAATATTTGACACAAGATTTATATACCCTGAAGTTTAATAGTTTAGCCGTCTAAAGTAAACTGGCTTATACTTATAATGTAGAAAACGTATACACGGGTCACGCTAATATTACTTCTTGGACAGTTTACATGTCAGTTGGCCAACCGCGTCGAATTCACACTTGGATGATTAACAGCGGCCATACCCGTGATTACACATTTACACATCACATACACATAGTCTGTATGCACTTGAAAAATAATATTTATCACGGCTTGTACAATCGATAAGTAAAGTAACAAATCTCCCGAGCGATAATCACTTTTTATATTTACATTTCAAAGTGCACAATTTACAGTTGCAAATAAAAAAAAAAAAATTCTTTTTTATTATTCTTTTATGTAATCAAAAGTATTTCACACCTTTTAATAAAGACTTACCATCGCAAATAATCAATAATATTTATCTAATTGGTAATTTAAAAGCTTTAGTCAGTAAATTTTCTTAAAATTCGATAATCACGATAATGATAAAGCATTTAATTAAAAGCTGTGGTTGTCAGTGTCTAACAATCTGTCCAAGTGTGACCTCGAGCTGTCAGGAATCGAGTTACCGGTAGAAGTGCTCTCTCGGGACATCCTTCCTCGTTACTCAGCCCGCGAACTTAAAGATATCCGTTGACTAGCTAGCAGACAACGTTTTTTTATCAATCCCTCTCCTGTCGTTTGACAATAAAAAAAAGCTAAAAAAAAATTAAACCCAAGTGTGAAGAAGTGACAGGATTTATATTCTCCTCGACCTTGGAGTAAATCTCGTTCTTAGAGGGAACAAAACTGAAGGAATGAGGAATAAGGAGTAAGAAGGAAGCCTGAGTATTCCCAACCAGTCAGGCATCTCTCCCATTTTACGATCACTTCCTCTTGTCTCATCCAAAGTACTCATCTTACAACTACTGCTCTTACTCTTGTACTTCAGACTCCTCTTCAACTTCCCCTCCCTTAGCTTGTACTTCTTTTCACTTATCCTTTATCCTTATCCGTTGTCGCCATGTGTAAGATACTGCTCCTGCTCCTGCACACCAACATAACACACAAAAACCAATACACAGCTGAGTTTAAGTAGTAGTACAACACGACGGCGTATCAGCTCATCTGCATTTAACAGTAGCTCTCTCCTGCTGCCGTTAAAATTTGACGACCGTTTCTGGTGATGCTTTTAGAGCTGCTAGACCTTGTATTTCCCCTGTAGTAACGATCCACTTCAGAGACTGATGGAGGTATAAATACTCTAGACTATAGACTGTACTGCCGGTACCGAAAAGTACGCGCTCTGGATGATGATGATGATGATGATGATGAAGAAGTAGGCTCTAATACTACACACTAGAGTGTATCAAAAATATAAAAAAAATTTTTTGTCAAAATTTGAACACTTATTTAAATAAACATGCGAAAAAATCTTTTTGAACTTTGGAATTTTATATCTCGGCTTACAAGCAACTGATCGGAAAATTTTGTATATTTTTTTGTAGGAAATTAAATTCCCTATACTTATAGAAGAATTTCTTTGTATTTAAGAAATCATTTTAGTCTAACTAGCAATTAATCTTACTCCTTATTTTTTAGAGGGTGATTTTTTAACATTTTGATACAGCAATAGTCTAATTATAAATTATTTGAATGATCCAACCCAAAATATTATACCTCTATTAGATATTAATGATATTAAATGGTTTTTTTTAGTGATATTAAATTTTGAATCAATTGTTTTTTCATATAAATGGAAGATTCTCTAAAATGGAGTTAGACAATTTGCTAATTAGAAAGTCGATTTGTTAAACATCATTTCTTAGTATTTAAAAAATATTTTTAGTATTTAAGAGATATTTTCTTAATACTTATAATATTTATTAAATACTAAAAAATATTTTTTAAATACTAAGAAATCTTTTTATCAGTGTACCAAAAAGGTTTCTTATAATTTTTTGATAAACTTACTTTCTTAAAAGTTATTAAAGGTTGAAATTAAATATACCAAATTTGCAATTTTTCTTTTATTTTTGGTGAAAATATTATATAAATTTTTATTAAAAAAAATTGATACACTCTACAATTAACTATACGATTAAAGGATAGTTTAAACTAAAGAGTCTACAAAGTTTGACATGAGATTGTCAGGAATAAACGACACACCTAACTGAGGAGTAGAGTAGAGAATGAAAAAACGTAAATAATAAGTAAAGGGCGTTTCCTGATTACCTGGTACCTGATTATTGGCAATTAGGTGGGTTAATTACCTCGGTTAGTCGTCGATAATCAGGTTAATCCGAGGAACAAAGGTAACTCGGTTAAATAAACTATTAGCTGGATCAACTACACGTACGATATAAATCACCCCATTATGTAATGAACATAATAGCACACGTTGTCACGTGTTAACATTAGTCGCTTTGAAATTGATTCCAATCAGAGAGTGGTCCGCTTTCAGGCTGTATCTGGGAACATTAAAGAAGAGACTGAAAAAGAAGTAAACTGAATAAAAAAAAATACCAGAGGAAGGCTTGCCATTGACTGACCTATCGATATCAATTCGCCTCATTTTCTCTCTCACTCTCACGGCTCGCCTTTATTTTATTTTCCTTTTACTACCCTCGCCCTCATCCTCTTCTATCTTTATCTCTATCTACGGTTTCTTCTTTCATTTTATTTTTTACCGCCTACGATGGGTCATTCCCTCGGAGATTCCTTTTGTCGATTTTTCACGTACCATCGAGCGACTGACAAGGGCGCGGTGCCGCTCGGTTGTGCCCTCAGAGTGACCAGTCCTTATTATATGTATATATAATATATACTATCAGAGAGCAAATGCTCCTAAATTACCCTGATTAGTTTTGTAAATAATTTTTTTAATGAACAAGAAATAATTATTCAGTGTAAAAATAAAAATGCGGGCATTTGGAGTTTGTAAAATCGTGGAAATGACCAGGGACGAGAAAAAAGCGGACTAAGAGGAAATTTAAGTAGAGAAAAAGGTGATAAAGGTGGACACGGGTGAAGGGATGAAAAAGAACGCGGTACAGTGGCGCAGTGAGCGGTTTTAAAAGTCGAATAAAAAGCCCAGCCGGCTGTTGCTACGCGCGAACTATCGACCGGTCTCTAGCTGCGCTTCTCTCCCTTTACTTTGCTATATATGTATGTATATGGATCTACTCTGTCTCCTGGGGACATGGGATAGTATGACCGTAGATTGGAGAACGACAAGGACGGAAAATAAGTGTGTATATATATATAAAAGGTAGACCAGTGGAGAACACGCCTCACCGAGTGTTCCTGGTTCACACAAATATTTAGTTGGGTTTTCCTTTTCCGTGTAGTACCCGGTCTACTTATTTACCCAATAAATCCTTTTTACGTTTTCCATCCAGCAATTCGTGCGCTTCTCTTCTCTTATTTCTACCACCACAGTTTATCATTATTATTGTTGCTATTTTTTATTTAAAAGTTAATATTTCTTTGGACCAAAGGTTAATATTTAATCGTAAAACGGATTTGCTGAATATCATTATAATGACATTAAATAGAGATTTAATGAGAAAGAGGGCTGTCGAAAAAATAAATGTCTTCGTGGAATATTGTATTATAAAAAGTGGAGAAAAAATATGTTATCTTTTAAATGAATTTCTCTGGAGGGTAAAGTAATTATTTTTTAGAGCGTGTAAGTTTAACTTCTTCAGCACAATAAAACTTGTAGATCCCACAAAAGGCTCTTAAAGTAATGCTCACGACACGCGGATTGTTAATAAAATAATAGCAACACAACAATAGCTCATAAAATAGTTTTTAAATTGTAGCAATAAAAAATATTGCGGGCATAACACGACCGGAGCATGTTTTTGGATTGTAATATCATGGAGAAAGCTATTAAATTATTTAATATTATGTAGCTATTTTTATTTATCAGGTATTGAGGGTACTTTTACCATTTCAGTTACTTTTTAGGTCAGATTATTTTTTGTTTCAATTTATTCTTGGTTTTATGAAATCCTCATTTTATTTCGAGTGAAATGACGTGTCGCTCGATGCAATCGGTCGTGGGTCAATTTTTGATTAATTGATTAATAAAATATTAACGCGATTCTTTTAATTAAAGACTATTAATTGACATAGAGTGCGACTAGTCATTTTACTCGGAATTTTGAATTCTAGGTCGCGGTGCTGATGATTTTAAAAAATGCCAAAATTTTTTATTTTATTAATCACTACTGCAAAAATTTCTTTCACCGTCAAATAAATTTTAAAAAACTCATCACTGGAGCAAATAAGTCATGGGTCGATTTTTGATTAACCAACAGTGTGAGTAGTATTTATTTGGTTTTCGAAATTGCATTAGAGAATAGCTATTACATATAACAGATAATAGGAAGACCCAAAGTCCGTAGCGAGTTTAGTCGGTGGTCTAGTCGAGATTATTATCAATTGCACACAAGTTATTGTGGGACAAGCAAAGCAGATATTAGCTTGATAGAAACTATCGACCTGTCGCCGGTGTGGTCTTGTCTCATTTCCTCTTGGCTAGATGCCTCGCTCCGCTCCCGATCCGAGATTCCCCTCGCCACCAGCCCCTAATAATTTTCCGGTCGAACTCGGGACCCGGGAAACAGAACGGGTGACTCTCGGCGCTGTGGAACTCGGAGGTGCCGTAATTGGGCCGCCGTTCTTGAACCTCCTCCCATCCTTGCTCTACATTCTGCTCCACCAACTACAGTATGCTCAATATACACATACATATACCCATATATATATTCCCCCGGTAGCATCAGCTAGCTCTTATTATCGAAAGGATCGGAACCTAAACCAACCTAATCTCCTTTGGAGCGTCGGAATCGGAGAGGACTCGGTGCAGTACGCTGTATAGGTACCAACCATTTAGGTCGCACCAGCTACACCAACAGCCAACCCAGAAATCCCCTTTACATCCAATCCTTTATCTATCTCTATCTCTGTCCCTGTCTAGACTCACCACTTTTATTTATTATCTCTCTTGGTCTCTTTATCTTTATCTTTTCACTATTCTCAACAGCCACGTCGGTTGGCTGGCATCACGTTGGCGTCGCGCATGGAAATTTTTAATTTAACTTTACGACCCCGCTGGGATACGAGTAGAGTGTAGCCTCTGTACATACCCCTTGCTTTTATTTTATTTTCTTTTCTTTTCACTCATACTGCCGTGCACTCCAGACTGTAAACTGCAAAACATTTTCCTGCTTCCTTATTCTGGTTGTCTCGTTAGCTTTTTTCCTCTTTCCTTCCTGGTTTTCTCCAACCTCGGCGCATGTAATACACACATAGTGGAGATTTATAAGACACCGCTTAACAAAATCACAAACAAATACCGCTACGTGAAATCAATTTTTATTTAAGGGATCAGATGATCTAGAGATTGAGCGTTTTGGGTTAATTAATTGTTTTTGAGTGAAATAGTACGATTTCTGGGGGATATACGACGTTTATGGCTGCATTAAACGTTGAGAGGGTAATATATCAATATATATCTGATATTGATGATATAATGGCTCTTTGGGGAGAAATGAGGCTGTCAAGTGACGGGAGTCGATCGTAACACCGAACGTGATCGGACTTGGACTCTTGAGATGAGGAAATTAGACTTTTCGTCTTCGATTATCTCGATTATCCTCTCGAGAAATCTTCGAGACTCTAAAATAGCTTTACTTTGAAAATTTAAGACTTTATTTTTGAGATTCTCGCTTAGAGAAATGATAAAATTGATAAGGATTTTTTTTTTAGAGTATTTACAAGAATGCTTCCATATAATTTTGTTGTATCTTCATTATTTTAGCTACAAGCAGCAATTTAAACTTTTGAAACCTATGGATGAATTTTATAATTTTTAATTTGGAGTTTAAATTCAAATTTTGGAGAAAGGAATAAAGATATAAAATTGATGACCTTTTTTTGTAGGAAATTAAATTTTTTATATAAAAGGTATGATTTTTTCTTATACAATATTTGATCCATAATTTTGGATTTAAAGTTAAACATCAAAATTTGAATAAATTACTAATGGTAATAATAATAAATGAAATTAAAATAATGCAACAAAGGACATAAATTAAGATAAAAGTACTCTGTAAGTAAAACTGAGCGAGCATGAAGTTTTCGTAACAAAAGAATGAACTCGTTTGCGAGTTAACGAGTTTAAAGTTACGTTTTACAGACTGGGAAATTCAATAAAATAACCTCTTTATAAGTTCCCTTGCGCTTTTTCCCGGAGCTTTTATAAATATTCCCTACAGTAATAGCAATAGTGATTCCTAAGGGAAAGGGACTCGCCGATCGCGCTTTTCTCTAACGAAATTCCAGCGACATTATCGCCAAAAACGGGCGAACAATCGCCGGCGAAATTAAACGCGAAGTAAAACAAAGCTAGGTAGTTTTGTTTAATTATAACTATCGCAATACGAGCCATCAACTTTTGTAAATTACTCAAGTGTCGAGTTTCTCATTTCTCCTTTTTCTCTTATATTCTCTTTCCTACCAACAAATTTAATGAAAATAAACTTTTCCCGTTTACAAACTATTTATAAATGTTATTTAATAAAACTCTGCATAGACGTTCAACTTGTCCCATCAAAATCTTCTATCTATTTCACTTTCAAATTTCACAGCAATTACTCTATTTAATTTACTTAATTTTGTACTCTAAAATTCTACCAATGTTAAATTTTTATTTCGGACGATAAAATTCATCTGTACAACAGTAGAATTTATTTTCAAAAGATATCGAGCACACATTCGATGACATAAAAACTGAATTTTTCGCGTGTCTTTGATCTGCCCCGCGGTATTTTATTAATTTACATTACGAGGAAATAAAAATCCCGAAAACGAACGCTCTAATAAAAAAAAAAAAAAATGCGTATTTAAGTACCCAATAAAACCTCGGTGCGTTTGATAAAAAATATATATTTACATGTTTTTATTTACTGACTCGTAAAACGTTAAATTGCATGCGTAAATGATGGAACAATCAATTTTTTAGTGGAAATACTTTTTGAAAGTAAATCTCGCGCTAAAATTAAAGTCCACTCCAGATTTATTTGATTGGATAATCAGTGTAAAAAATGTAAGAGTGATTAAGAAGCAAAATTCAAAATAACCACGCTTGCTCTTACACGGAGAAAATAAAACAACACTGATTACTACTTTGTGCAGTACTCACTACTGCTTTGGAAGAAAATGAGGTTAGAATGGTTGGGACAGTAGAGAGCACTACATAAGAACTACTGACTATTGTCTGTACACTACTGAGTCGTGTTCTGGCACGCATGCGAACGATAACTTTGGGCCCCGTTAACTATCTTTGTATCCGTGGATATAAAACAGCTCTATAAACCAATCCAGGACATGACAGTATTTAAAATAGACCAACTTTAGTTTCCCAGCAGACTTTACTGTTACAATGTAAGCATATTTGTCCGTCTTGGACCATGTTTTAATGTCGAGGGTTCAGTTTATTCTCAACACTTGAATATTAATTTATATGTACCCTTTTAAATTAAAGATACTCAAATTTGCAGACTTCCTTCCTTTTTTTTTTGTAAAATTTTTTACAAAAATTCTAAAAAATTGTTAGATGTACCCTGTGAAGATTTACAATTTATCAAATATTAAAATCAAAGATCAGGTAGTGCCTCGCGCTATACCAAGTACACATATATGTATACATTGTTACTGACATCTACACAGAAAAAAAAATTTACTTGAATCAAGTTAATAATTATGAAGAATTTAATCTTCTTGATCCAAGACAATGAAACTCTTCAAAATTATTATTCTTGCTTTAAGAATTTTTTTCTTGATCCTTTAATTTTTTTCTCTGCACGATTTAAAAATCTACAAAAATATAATTTTTCAACAAAAAGTATTATAATAGCAATGTATCATAATAATTTCATTAACAATTTGAAATCATTATAAATTCATAATGTTCATCGGAGTATATTCATATATACATATATACCTTGATATATACCCACGGGACGTGTTTCATCTCGTCTCTAGCACGTTTGTGTCTGCGATATATCGTGCAAAACTACCCTATATATATATAAAGGAGATTGAACGAACATCTAATCGATATGAACGCGCACCCTTCCAGTATATATCAACATTTCCCCATGGATGGTTCACCTTCTCTATTTGACACTAACTTACTGCACCCTATATGTATATATTGTCCATATATATATATATATATATCTATATATATATTAATCTGCATACACGAAAACACCCACACAACACGTAGATGTCGGTATTAAATGGCAAGTCGCGCTTGCGCAAACATTTGCAACCTTGACATTGAACAATATCCCCACTAATACACCGAATAAATTCTTTCTCTGTCGCTCTGGTGGAAGCAAAAAGGTGTGCGTTTGTTTAAGCGAGTTTTCACATGATGCCCCCCCTGCTCACTCATTTATTCATACACATATGTGTGTACTCCTCACGAAGCTGAGGTCGAAACGTCATACTGTATATTACAGAGTTAGCCTCACCCACACGTGCATTAATCATTCGTCTCGAATTACCCAGGCAATCTCGTACAGAGATTATAGATGTTGCCTATATATATGTGGCCGCATGATACATGAATATATATGACGAGTTATATACTATGTATTATATATTGCATATAATATATAGTACATGCTAAACGCCTATATACCCTCGGGAATATGCAATCCACATATCAATGTACGCACGTGTTACGTTAACTTCCACACACGGCTCACTACACGATGGACCCGATTATGGTCCTCCTATAGGCGCGTACTTCCTGCTCAACGTGTAATTATTATCTAATCACTTGTAATGCCAATTACATAATACCGAGCTTGTTTAATCATCTTTTTTTTTTTAGATTGTTTTATTATTAATCTAACACGTAAGCTAATGAAAGGACGCTCGGTAGTGGGGCTTGATATTTTTAGTTTTTAAATTTGAAATTTTTATTAATTTTATTTAAAATTAAATTTTTAACACAAAAAAAAATTTTAATATTGAAATTATTGAAGTGGATATAATAAATAAAATTTAATTATATTCTTTGATTTATGCACTTGCAGTATTGTTTTTCTAAAAAAATTAATGTTGACGATAATTGAAATTAATTGTTAAAGTTAAATATAATTTTTAATTTAAAGTAAATGTTTAAAAAATCTTCAGAATAAATAACAAAATTATATTTTAACTTGAAATAAAATTAATTTAAAAATAAAATTAAAAATTGAGAATAAAAATAAAATAGAGGTCAAGCTAAATGAAGAAAATAATAATCGGCAAATGAAGAGAAATGATTAACGTAAAGTAATGGCAAAACTGTTCTGCTGAGCGATTACATCACACGATGGAAAATGTCTTTAGAACGAGTTAAGTCAGACGCATCGAGGAGCACAATATTATTCAAGTGGAAAAATTCCAGATCCTGTCAGACAACTCCATTCATGTCAGCTCTTTTGCTCCAGCTCGGGCTCTGGTTCTTTGTGAGTAGCTTTCAGAGCCCTTACACTCCGCAGTACAATGCCGCCTGCTTGATACCTGAGAAATTTTTTTCAAACGATACCCGGTACTTATATATATATTTATATATCGCGGATATGCATTTATTTATCCATCTACGGATACGAGAAAATAGAAAATAGAAAATTTAGTGAAACGTCTGGTTCAGTATCACATGATCCGCCGCTGACAACCCGCTAGACAGTTTAATAATTCTAAGAATTTCCATACCTGAATTTTATTTTATTTTCCGCGTGTCTCGCTAAAGGATTTTCGCTATCCATCCTTGTCTTGGTGATTGATATCCCGGAATTTTCGATTTAAATTTAATTATTCCCCGGATAGTAAACTAAATATTTAACAATTTTTTCTCAATTTATTCATAAAGCGTACCTACTATTTTTTTCCTCTGAATTTTTATTACATATATTTTATATTTTATATAAAAACTTATACATAATTTTACTTCAAATGTCAAACTACGCTAGTAGGGTTTATCGACAGGATTTCAGGATGTATAAAATAAAAGTGAATATATTTTAATAAAAAATAGGATAATATTTTTTTCTCTCGTAACTTTTTCATCCTTCTTCTTCTTTACTATTTTATACATATAAATATTGAAATTAAATAATTTATTCACGTCCACTCTCCGAGGATGAATAAATTCGCGGGATTAATACAAAAGCGGGAATAAATGGTAAACATTAAATATCGACTATCAACTTAAATCCTGAATAAATAATAGAATTGTGCGACAGGGAAGGCAAAATAATATATAATATATATATAAAAACAAATAATTTATCCAGAGCAATATTTCTTAAAATTTTCCGACACAATCGGACAGATTGGAGCTACGAATATACGAGAAAAGTTTATTATCTCTGGAAGAATGCCACCATATACATATAAATATCGAGGAATCTTGGTGACAAACGGTCTCAACCGGTAGTACCCGAAAGGATATCGAGTGAATGAGAATTTCATTTTGCATTCGGTATGCATCGGGCCTCTCTTCCCGATCGGAGAAAAGAGAACACCGCTGAAAAAATGGGGCTCGAACCCATTCGACTGACTATCGAACCGTTCCTCTTTTATTTATCTTTTTCTTTAGAAACATCTCCGTTTTTCAGTTTAGTTCGTTCCTGGTTTTATTATTTTTTATTCATTCCATTCGGATCCCGAACAGTCGGGTAGATGTACATGTATATAGAAATTTAACTCCGCTACCGAACAGTAACTCGGGACACAAAGGGGCTTTGCACCCAAAACTGCGCAGGATCCTCTGTAACCTCATCGATTCGCTAAATAACTGCTTTGTACTTGTATTACTATCATATAATTAACTAACTTATACTTTGCTGCCTTATCTTAATTGCTAATTTTTATCTGATATTTATTCCAAGTTGTTATTTAAAAATTTTATTGCTTATTTTATTTTAGATTTTTACATAAAATTTTTATTTTAAAACTTCAAATAAAAAATTAATAATTGAATGTAAATTTTAAATAAATTAATTTTGATAAAATTTAAACGGTACTTGTTGTAAAATAAATAAAAATAAAAATTTATAAATAATATAAATTTTATTAAATTCTGGACATATTAAAAAAAAAAATAAAACTATATTTTAAAAGATTTAGAGAAGATCTAGGAGACAAAAACATTAAAGTTCAAAATTACCCAAAATAAAGATCTCAATAAATATACATACATAAATTAGCGAGTATGTGTGTGGAGCAAAATCGGCTAAACGAGGGTTAAACGAAGTTGGAGCCGGTCCAATCGCGGCTTACAACGGAGATATTTATGACCGGCGCTAGGAAACCTATATGATTAAAGTCTGAGTTGTTACTTGGTTACTTTATATTAAGCTGTTAATAATAAAGAATAAAAATGAGTTCAAAAAACTGGGTGAGATTAGAAAAAAATAGTAGAGCAGAGAAATATAAAATATAAAATAGATGAGATGTAGATGGAGACCTAGACCTAGGAAGCCGGGATTTATAGACTTGCCCTTCCTTTTATCCGAGCTCGGGTTTGAGTATAAAGCTCTGGTTTCTATCTGAATTTGCTCATGCTTTTACTCTCCGTAACCTTTGGCTGTAAATCCTCGAGAAAAATAACTACCCCAGCAACCCGGCGACCCACTACTACCTTTACTAGGCTCCTGACACTTTTTTACGGAGATCCGTCCCTCGTAAATCCAAAGGCAAATCGAGTGTGATACAATTGATATTGTGAATTAACACTGTGCTTTCGATCTAGCTCTTTTATTCTCGTCACACTGCTACTAGAATATTTAATATTTAATAATAATTAAAAGTAATAATAAAACCACAAATTTCTTAAAAATTATTATCAATATTATTAAGAGAATGAGCAAAATTTTGTGAAATGACCTTGTATCTTGTGAACTATTGACATTTTTTAAGATATAAGCTCATCCCGATGTTACACTCATCGAGAGCTTTCATTTGAGTACCCACATTAATTTTTGATATATTTTATATATTTATATATTTCACAAATACCATATATATAAAATATATTAAAAATGCCATGTGAGTATTCAAATGAAAGGTATCGATGAGTGTAACATCGAAATGAGTTTATATCTTAAAAAATATCAATAATTAAGAAATTACATTGTATCTTGTGAAATAATGATATTTTTCAAGATATAAGCTCATATCGATATTACACTCATCAAGGCTTTTCATTTGAGTACCCACATCAATTTTTTATATATTTATATATATTATATATATGTATATATGAAAAATATATAAAAATGCATGTGGGTACTCAAATGGAAGCTCTTGATGAGTGTAACATCAAGATGAGCTTATATCTTCAAAAATGTCAATAGTTAAGAAAGTACAGTGTAATTTAACAAAAGTCATTATTCAATAAAACAAAATTTTATTTATTTATATTTTACAAGTCATGGCAGTCATACAATAATTGCAAGATTGCTAGTTATTATTATTATTATTATTATTATTATTATTATTATTATTATTATTATTAATTAACAATAATACACTGAAATTCTTAAAAGTTATTATTAATTAAAAAATAATAATAATAATAAATTTAATTGTACCTTAAGCTGAAAAGCATTTTCTTCTGTAATTCTCTTAGAACTTTGATAAATTTTCTCAATAGTTTTATTTTTTCTATTCTTGGTTGTAGTATACATGCAGAGACTCTTGACTCACCCTTTACGGCACTTGGGTGAGCTCGATTGAACGTTCCTCGAGTTAAGCTGAGTTGAGTTGCGTAATTCCAACAATTACCGCGCCCACTTTTGCTCAATCTTTTGTTCAGCTTCGTATTATCATTATCGTTGTACAGCGGATTGTTCACTTTGAGAAGACTGTGCAAGCATTGCTAATAATCCTCCGGTCTCTCGGGAATAATAATAAATAAATTTCAAATAATAAAAAAAAAAAAAAACCCCGAGTTTATTTGTCTGACCTTTTAAAGTTATCCCAAAGTGGCCACAGCTCTATTCTATTCATTTATTTTTATTATATTACTTCTTGAATAAAACTAATTAAATGTCCGCTAAATAATGTCTTATTCTTTGGACATAAATAAAAAAATAACTTGGCCGTTTGTCGGGTGGATTTTACATTTAATAATAAATACGACAATTTTATCGTAAATGTCAGGCTAAATCACTATCGACAGTTATTCAATGCCTGTCATTTTAAATAATTTATTAACTTGTCTGAAGCTTTATTCAACAAACGGCATTATTCATTACAATTATAATTATCATTTATATTTAATATTATTATAATTATAAAACATAATTATAATTATGTCGTAATTATTGTCAAGTGGTAGACATTTTGACGTGAAACTTTGACAGTTTGACGCGACTTTTAAATTTAATCTTAAAAAAAAATTAATTACACATCTACGTAAAAAAAAAAGAAAAAACGTCTCTTGACTTTATAATGAAGTTTATTGTTGCGCTGAAGTTTAGATAAAATAAAACCGGGTGTGAGGTTTACCGTAAAAATGAAATAAAAAAATTAATTAGTCCTGAAGTTTAAAATATAATTTAAAAAAAGTAACTTTTAAAATCAACAAAAAAGTTTTACGTTGGGTAATTCTCGTTTTAGCAACCGCTGTGCGAAATATCGTGTAGAGAATGTAAGGACATAAATAACCGAAGTAAGAGAGAATGTAGAATAGAAATGAAATAAAAGAGCAACCTCTTATTAAGAAGACCCCAAGAATCGTTAAATGAGTTTTATTTAGTAACCGGTATAGTATAGGCATGCTACGGCTAAGCCAACCCAGTCAGGTGACGTAACATCGAGCATGGGACTTCCTATCGAGGATCACGTGCTTCGTCTGGACCGGTCACGGTCAAGGCCACCGTCAAAGGATCCCTTGTTCCGTCAAGGGCTTTGTGACCGCAAAAAGCTGGCTTTAAAAAATAATTCGGTCTTTTATTTTGAGAAAAAGTTGACTCGTAACGCTTAACTCGCGGTAATATAAGGAGAGAACGATCAGAAGGAAGAGAATATAAGACGATAAATAAACCAAAAAACACATCCCAAATATAAGAAGCTAACAAAGGGGAAAGGATACACGTGGCACCGGCTCCTCATTCAAGGTCCTACTTTATTTTTATTTTGTATTACACCATTTTGCCTTTCCTTTTTTATTCCTTTTTTGCTTATTCTTATATCCACCTTTTCTCTCGATGTAATGCAGTATATGGAGGAAGTATTGTCAAAGTATCTCATGCGTGAAACAATAGACCAACACTTGCCCCCTGAAAATAATTCTAGATCCAAGTATAGAGATGGATGCCGTGTAATATCGGTTATCATTTTAAACACACATTTTACACATTTAAATTCGCAACAAAGTTTCTTCCTCTGCCTGCAATTGTCTTCACTCTTTACTCTTACATTGTATTTTATTTTATTTTATTTATACGCATTAAATGTTCCGAGGTAAGCGCGATTCTCCGTGTCAGTAACCCGGCTTACATCGCGCATTATAAGACAGCGGCTCTGTACATTTTTTTTAAATTATACAGAGACTGAAAATGGTAATAGTATTTAACATACTTTGTAACTAGCCTAATTTTTTTATGTAATATTTAATGATATTTAAAGAAAAATTTTGAATATAATTTTTTTCTCTTTAATTGCAATGATAAAAATTATTTAATCATTTTAAATAAATTAATTTTAACTATTAAAAAAAATTTTATATAAAACTTTTAAAAATAATTTTTTTTATTCAACAAAATTTATTTTTTTATCAATAGTACCTAACTCTTTTTAATCTAACATATGATTACCATTCATCAGATACAACAATCGTCTTTTTTTAAAGTATCACCATTACGGTAAATAATTCCTCCCTTTGCACCCAGCAATTATTTAAAATTAAAAATAATTAAAAAACCTGAGACAAAAGCTTGAGACTCAAAAAGCAAATGAGAAAGCCAGCGGTTAAAAGTGGAAACGGTGTTTACAGAGCCTCTACCCTCTACCCTCAGCAGAGCTGCATTGTCACCCCCTAATCTCGCACTGACGCTCTCAGTAAAAGAGTAAAGAGTTTCTTACAATGTACCCAGACGTGCTCCCAACTTTCTTCTTATCCTACATTCTATATTCTACTCTCACAAAATTCATCTCACTCTTACACCTCCTTTCTGCAATTTCCTCTTATCTTTATTTCATATTTTTTCGTCACGTCTCTCATTGCCCGACGCACTACCCCTCGGTTTTTCATCCAAGTCTTTGATCTTCTCTTTGTCTACACAGCTATCGCATTGATTAAAACTTTACAAGCCCTTTCAAATTTTCCTCTGTTTCTATTCTTTCTATCTATTAAACGCAAGCACTCGACACTGTGACTAACAATTCCTCTTCTATCGTATCTGTATCAACAATAAAGACATTTCCATATTAACTACAGGCTAATAGCTCTATTTAACTGGACAAATAACCAAGATCATTTAATTACCGAGAACATAACCGAGGATTGGTAATTACCGGGCATAAAAACAGACGCTACTTATTATCTGTATAAAATAATAAACATAATAATGCAGTTGGCAATTCCGGGCGTGTCCAATTGCTCGCTCACATTAGATTGTAATAAGATTCCACTGCATCTATCTCAATTTTCTTAGCAAGCAATCGGCATACCGCACTTTTTTTTTCATCATACACTCGTATTAAATTCACCACATAATCATTAAGTAATAATCTAATAATAAATAATGAAAAATAGTCGTCTATAACGAAGATTAATTTAAAATTTATTCCTCTTTTTTATCTATTTAAATCATAAAACTATTGAGTTATTATAATAAATATTTTATTTAATTTCTTAATTTTATATTCATTTTTCACATTAATTTAAGCAAAAAGTGATTAAAAATCCTAATTAGATATTGTATTGCATAAAAAACGCATAAATCAATCATTATTTTATATTTTTAAAATTTAAATCTCCTACAGCGAGAAAATCTAGCGACCATGCGCCACCTATCGGAATTTTTCAGAACTAAAATAAAATTATTTTTTCATCATTATATAAGGTTTAATATAAACATAAAAAAATACCATATCAAAAAATTTAATATTTATCAAAACCGTTCGATCGCCTAAATAAAAATATAAGCCAGCTCACGAGCGGCATAAATTATCCAGTGTGTACTCATTATCTCTGGGTGCATTAGAAACATCTGCGCACGTGCACCGACTGTACCGGTGTGTCTACCGCTATGAAATACGGTTACAAATAGTCCTGGGCATCTACATCTCTATCTCCATCCATTTATAATTATTAATTATGCCAATAAATAATAATTCCCTTCCTTATTAAATTAAACCGAAAGTTTGATGCAGTTGTCAGTCGGGAATAAATCAAGCAGCAGTAACGTCATTAAACTCCTCGACTAAAACTGAAACTGCCAGATGAGGAGACAAAGTCGAAAGATCAAAGTTGTATGTAATATTTATTTAAATTATATTCAGTACATATTTATATTAGTTCACACATGTGTGTGTATAATGCAATTGACACACATGCATATAATATTTAAACATTAACGATCCACGTATTATATACGAGCAGTAACACAAAGAGGTATAGTCACGCATAACGTCAGCGACTAGAATGCATAAATGAAGTACATACATACATACATACATACATACATACATGTGTGTCATATAAGCTGAAGCTTATTCAAATGAATGCAACGTACCGAGTCTCAATTATCGATGCGCATTAGACGTCAAGATCTGCTCGCATGCATACCATTATTAGAATATGTAATACCGCTATTAGTCTCACGATTTATTGTTATAATAGATGTATGTATATATATTATACAGTACAGTACAGTAAGTACTGTAAGTTTAAATGCATATATTGTCGACAAGAGAGGAGAGACAGGAGACAGCTCGTGATGTAATGACCAGAAAAGGGGAGCAAGAGCGTGAGGAGGTCGTGAATGAAGACGCCTGCGCAACCAGGTCGATTAGCTTACCACGGTGTTAGGTGGAGACCTCTTTCATATGTATAATACAGTACAGACGCATATAATGTATATCATACATCGTGAATTATACGTACATACTGTAGATGTGCGGAGAGACAGCTGACGAGCGCCTAGCAACAGGCAACAGGCTGTAGGGGTTGTCAACCCTGGGACTGAGAGGAAAAATCTCTTAGTTAACCTAACTAAACCGGTGGTTTTATTAAAAAATAAAAAAAGGTCCACTTGTCGTATTTTATTTCGCGGTATCCGAGCCGGGTTAAGTTGGCTTGACGACATTCACGCTCGAGAATCGCCGTATTTTTATTTTTATTTTTATTCCGTTTGTTTTATGCTTTTTTATGTTCGCTTCCTTTGAGGCAATTACGTAATTCACGATGCATGCTGCAAACCTGCTGGGAAATAGAGATGCTTGGGTGTATAAGGATAGATTGATCTACTCGGTGTACTGAGTGTACCGAGTTGGCAGTCAGCCCAGTTGCAAATCGTATCATGATAATATCACCCGGAATATATAGATCATTAATAAATTTTAGCTCAAGTGCTTACCCACTGTCGATCTTTTTAACACTTTTTTTTTATCTTTTTAATTTGGTTATTTTTTAAGAAAATTTTTAAATCTATATTATTAAGAGAATAAGCAAAATTTTGTAGCCAGTGTATTTATATACAATAGTTCGGAACTATTGACATTTTTAAAGATATAAGCTCATCCCGATGTTACACTTATCGAGACCTTTCATTTGAATACCCACATCAATTTTTCATATATTTTATATATTTATATATTTCATAAATACCATACATATAAAGTATATAAAAAATGCCATGTGGGTACTTAAATGAAAGGTCTCGATGAGTGTAACATCAAAATGAGTTTACACGGAAAAAAAAATATTGTTACTGGAGCCATCTATTAGATACCTACTCGTAGAAAGTTACTGTAGCATTATGCATTCCTACAGCAGCAATACGGTATGGCTACTGGAGCGATCTGTTAGATAGCTAGAATCGCCAACTACATTTCTCTTACAACGCCCTCTTACCGGACAAAACATATTTATCCGGACCACATAAAAGTGACACACGTGTTTTTTTGTGCCAATGATCAATTAAAAAAAAATGACTTAAATATTTGTTTTAATTAAATATGGATTCGTGGGTAGGAAAAATTTTACAAAAATGGAATCTTACTGATTACAAAAATCAATTTATTGATAAGTAAATACTTATTTATTTGTCATAAAATATGAACAACCAACCCCAAGCCTCATGATGATAAAATCAAAACATTTCATTCTTCTAATCTTTTGTTAATTTTTATTTAAAAATTATATGGATAAATAAAAAAAAAATAAGTAATTAAGAATTAAAAAAAATTCGTAGTGAAAATTTTTAGAAGCATTTTTTACTATCATTGATTTGTTATAAAATTAAAAAAAAAAATTGACAGTTGTCAACTAACTTTAGTATCACATTTTTGATAATATTTATTTATTTTTCATGTACCATTTTAAAAAAAAAAATTATACAAATTAAATGTTTCTACACACATTCATGTATTTTAAATATTTCGACTGTTTTTTGCAATTTCAGAAGGGGTTTTAAATAATTTGTTGGTTCTATAAATTTGCTCCACCACATTTTTCATTAAATTATTCGGATTTGATTTTCTCATTGCACTAATTATTTTCAAATTTATTTAAAAAGTACCCAAACTATTAATATCTCTATCGGAAAAAACAAAAAATTAATAAGCCAAAGTTTTTAGTAGATTTCATAGAAATCTAACTATTGCAATGGTCCTCATGACGAAACTTTTGAAAAATTTTGCTATATTCCGACTTAACTCGACGAGCTGAGTCAGAAAATACATATGGTTCAAAAGTTTATATATGTATGTATATGTATATATATAACGCGGCTTGTCACCACGATAGCGTCGCCAATTTACAATGGATCTTTACCAAACTCAACATACTTATTCTACAGATAGATACCGAGGTCAAGTTCGAAGAACTGCTATTGCACAAAACGAGTGCAATAGCAAATTTCATAATTGGCATAGCGGAATAGGACATAATTTTGGGACTACACATATGATATGGTACTCAAATTGAAGCTTATTTAAAGAGCTTCCAGATGCAATTTACAAAAATTCGATAAATTATCCAATTCAAAAGTTATTCAAGTACGAAAATGAAGAAATGTAAATTTTTATGATTTTGAAAATTTT
>CAJNRD030001123.1:21952116-21965868 GCA_905319865.3 Cotesia congregata | reverse complement strand
GAGTGTAACATCAGGATGAGCTTATATCTTTAAAAACGTCAATAATTAAAAAAGTACAGTGCAATTTAACAAAAGTCATTTTTTAAAATTGATTAAATTTCACAAACTTTTTTTGTAATCTTGTAATTGTAATTATAGAAAATGGAAAAGCAATTGAATAGCAAGAAATAACATTAGTGAAGAGCCAGAGTTCAAACTAGGCAAAGAGTATTTAGTTCTTAAGAGGAATTCAGTAACAATGTGATATGTATTTAGTTCAATAAATTACCGATTGTGAATGAATGTACACGCAACATTGTAACGACAA
This sequence comes from Cotesia congregata, assembly GCA_905319865.3. Taxonomy (NCBI): domain Eukaryota; kingdom Metazoa; phylum Arthropoda; class Insecta; order Hymenoptera; family Braconidae; genus Cotesia; species Cotesia congregata. Next base: position 21,965,561 of record CAJNRD030001123.1, on the reverse strand, counting down.
AGACAAATTAGTTTCTGTGAAATACTTGGCAGGCATGTTCATACAATTGCATGCAGGTTGCTCTTATATACAGACATATATATCTAATATATCGTATAAGGATGAATATGTATAGTATTAGCGAAGGAGAGTAAGAGCTAGACTGGAATACATGATAGTATAAAACTCGTCTGAAGCCAAACGGGTATAAACTTATTCGTCAGAGTAGCACATACCAGCACAGTAACATTAACTGAACACTCCTCCTTCTATTCCTTGTTCCTCCTTGCGTTCATAAGTTCTCTGGTTCCCTGGTTTGGGTCTTTACAGTCGGAAACTGCTTGCTTCGTCTTACCAAAGTCATTAGTATTCAAACATTACCATCACTTATAAACCATTTAGAATTTACTTGTGCCGTCTAATCAAGTCAATCGAACAATGCAATTATTATAAATTATCATCAAAAATTTTTATATATTATTTTTATTATTATTTAACGAAATCGCAACAAAAAAAATTAGATTAATTGATTGCTGACATTTGAATTTAGTGCAGACATTATATCATTCTTTGTTTGTCCAAGTACTTTTTATTTCCAGATCAATACAGAATAAGCGCCACTGTATAATTTAGCGCTTTCATTAATAGTATCGCGAACCACCAGCATTGTATTATCGAATGAATTTCGCCATAAATTATTACCATGCAATTATATCTTCACTTTAAAGTATTGTCATTATTAATATGCAATAGCTTTATAAACTTCCTACAAATATACATTTTATTTAAATTTTCAAAGAGAGTCTAGGTAAAACTGGAGAATAGCAAAGTTCTGCTTTAAAGTTTTAAAAGAATTTGTTGAAAACAAGCTTAAATCAGCCAGAAATATATATCCGTTTGCATTTACACTCGAAAATAAAATCAAAAAGCTTTATTGGTGACCCAAAAACTCCAAAACTATGGACAAAAAAATAAAAGCATTAAATGTTACGTCACATCTCCGAAAAAAAAAATTAAAATTATAATTGGACAGGATAAAAAGCAATTATAAAAACTCAATTGTATTTAAAAATTCTTCTGGTTGTGACATTAAACTCGGCTTTAAAAACAGTTTCGTTTAACAGGGAGGTCTTTTAGAGCTTTCGTTAGCAGAAAAAAGCAATTAAAGAAGGAAAAAAAATATACTTAACCTCCATTTAACTTAACTGAACTTAACTGTATATCGTTGATTTTATTTACAAAAAAGTGTTTATAAAATAGTTCAAGTCATAAAACTATTTTGGTACTGTTATGTAGGTTTATTTAAAATTTGTTTATTATTGGTTTGAATTTACAACCTGTCTTCAATTAAACTCCCAGTCAATAGTAATAAATAATCTAAAATTTATTTAGAGTTTAGTTTAAACATTAGAGTGAAATAAAATAAAAATAAATTAAATGTTTGTAAAGATAACTGAAAAGGGAGTTAACTTAAAGTTTTATACCATACGATAATTCTATGGATGTTAAATTCTCCAAGTGCTTATAAATTTTATCAAGTCTACGTCGGACAACGTTAATTCGTCTAGAATTAATGCTCGAGCAAAGTTCTGGGGTTGCATCTCCTAGTGAACCGAGAAAGTAAAGAGAAAATGCGGAGAAGGGGGCGGAAGGGCCGGGGGGTTAGAAAAGTAGTAGATCCGCCTCTTGGACTTTAAAGCACTGTAGCTCTTCATCCCTTTCCTCTTCTCTTTCTCTTAATATATACATATATCTATCTATATAATTCCCAACCCGGTCTTGATACTCTGGAATAATTCGCATCGGTTCTCGAACGATAAATCCGGTCCAAGCCACTTCCTTCGCTGCTCTTATTTTTCCAAGTGGCTTATCCAACCCCCTTGTGGTTGCAATTTTACTTGCCCTTTATACAAGACCTTTTCTACGAATATTCCTTTCTTTCTTTCTTATTTCTTGCTATTATCAGCTGAATTACCATTTTCATTTCCTCTTACTTTATTTATTACCCATTCGATTATTTTCGCGCTAACAAATTCCCGCCTTTCTTTATATTATTCTTTCTTAAATTGTCTTCTGCTAGCTGAAAAATATATTGAAACTGAATAAGAAGCTCTCAGATGTAACAGCTTTACCGTCAAGTTTTATCGTCGCCCCAGCCACCGTTTTATCGGTAATTTTCTTCAATTATTTGACACACTTAAATCAAATTAAACCATTGAAGTATTACTCCATTGTTAAATTATTTATTTTTTCGAAAATGCTCTATCTCTAGATATATAATTAAGAAATGACCTTGTATCTTATGAACTATTCACATTTTTAAAGATATAAGCTCATCCCGATGTTACACTTATCAAGAGCTTTCATTTGAGTACCCACATGCATTTTTATATATTTTTCATATATACATATATATAATATATATAAATATATGAAAAATTGATGTGGGTACTCAAATGAAAAGTCTTAATGAGTGTAACATCGAGATAAGCTTATATCTTTAAAATTATCATTATTTCACAAGATACAAAGTAATTTCTTAATTATTAACATTTTTTAAGATATAAACTCATTTCGATGTTACACTCATCAAGACCTTTCATTTAAGTACCCACATGGCATTTTTTATATATTTTATATATATGGTATTTGTGAAATATATAATATATATAAATATATGAAAAATTGATGTAGGTACTTAAATGAAAGGTCTCGATGATAGTAACATCGGGATGAGCTTATATCTTTAAAAACATCATTAGTTGACAAGATACAATGTCATCTCTTAATTATTGATATTTTTTAAGATATAAATTCATTTTGATGTTACACTCATCGAGGCCTTTCATTCAAGTACCCACATGGCATTTTTAATATATTTTATATATATGGTATTTGTAAAATATATAAATATATAAAATATATGAAAAATTGATGTGGGTACTCAAATGAAAGGTCTCAACGATTGTAACATCGGGATGAGCTTATATCTTTAAAAATGTCAATAGTTCACAAGGTACAAGGTTATTTCTTAATTAAATATCTAGAGATAGAGAATTTTCAAATGCAGCCTAAATACCTATCATCATAAATTGACTATTGGCGGGAATGATAAGAAATCTTGAAAAGGCACAAATTCAAGTCAAGGCCTTTACAGTGACACTAAATTTCACTAAAAAAAAAAAACCGATTTTATCATACAACTATCCAGGACACAAAATTTTTCTTATTCTCTTAATAATATAAATAATTTATCACAAAGAAAAAAAGAAAATAAAAATTTTCTCATCTTTGTTCAGCGACTTCCCTTTACAATTTCGCGCCTCATAATATTCTCAAACAATAGTAAATTTTTCGACCACGCCGGTTATAAAAAAAATTTATCGCTTATCAGGAAGTAATTAAATATAATTATCAGCCATTAACAATTTTATTATTTGCAATAAAATAATAAAATGAATTACAGCAATAAATTGCGCAAACGTAGAGATAGAATAAATAAAAAAAAAAAACTTAAATTTTTTACACGTTTCTTTACAACAATTATCACAGTTGACCTCTGCAGTGATCTCGATATCTATCTCCGAGGTGGACTGCTCACTCACACATCTTATCTGTAATAAACTAACTCGGTTTTCTTATTGCTCATTGCGTTTGATTGGTAAGAACTATTCATTAGTGTCAAAGGTCTCGAGAATAATTCGTCATCAAGTAACTTATCGTCCATAAACTTTGATCAAATAAATTAAACAATAAAAATCAACCTGACACTAAAAATCTCTAACCTGTTTATAAATTGAATTTATCCATGTCAATTTATATTTATTATTATTATTTTTTAAATATATCGAGAGAATTTTGATAAATAATTGCGGCGATAAAAAAAGCGTGGACGTTTTAAATTAAACGGTTCAGCTTGAGGATAACCTCGGTCGATAGAGGCATAGGTCAGTGTCCGTCAAGTTGCGTATCTTGTATAATATGTCACGTATAACGTATAGCATATATATATATATATATATATATATATATATATATATATATAGACAGAGATATCTATTGCTCGCTATATAAATAAATGTATTCTCGGGGGACGAGCCCCGTCTTATCCGGAGACCAGGGAGCAGACAAGTCTCGGTCGATCGCCCGGATTAGTCGCCAGGGAAAGGGAATCCGGAGGGCTTGGGCTCGGGCTTGGGCTTGGGGTTGAAGGATCTGCCCAATATAGACCTACTCTGCTAAAATGGAATCAAGGAATTCCTCTCTCAAGATAAAATGAATGACACACTGTGCATGACTAGCTCCGGGTGAACGAGAGAGAGGAGAGATAAAAGGATGAAGGAGGGTTGTTAGTTGGTATTTGGGAAGCATGCCAGACTATCAGGGCTACATTATTGTAGCCCAACTGACACACTGATTCCTTTATTTCTTTGACCTTTTTATTATTTAATCAACGACGCTTCAAGAATTGATTAATTATTACCGCTCGGATACACGCAATGCCAAGGTCGTTTTCTTTTGGAACTTCGATTTACGTTTTCGGCTAATTTACGCCCACTAGATTATTAATTCCGTTTTATTTTTTTTTTATAGTGCTTTAAGCTAAATAAAATTTTTTTTTTTATAATTTTTTATAATTATCTGTATCATTAATATTCTATTTATGAAATTTAGTGTCATTGTAAAGATCTTGACTTGAATTTGATAATCAATTTATTATGATAAGTATTTAGGCTGCATTTGAAAATGCTCTAGATACATAATTAAGAAAGGACCTTGTATCTTGTGAAATATTGACATTTTTAAAGATATAAACTCATCCCGACATTACACTCATCAAGAGCTTTCATTTGAGTACCCACATCAATTTTTCATATATTTTATATATTTCACAAATATCATATATATAAAATATTTTATATAAAAAATGCCATGTGGGTACTTGAATGAAAGGTCTCGATGAGTATAACATCGAAATGAGTTTATATCTTAAAAAATGTCAATAATTAAGAAATGACCTTGTATCTTGTAAACTATCGACATTTTTAAAGATATAAGCTCATCCCGATGTTACACTCATCGAGACCTTTCATTTGAGTACCCACATCAATTTTTCATATATTTATATATATTATATATATATATGTATATATGAAAAATATATAAAAATGCATGTGGGTACTCAAATGAAAGCTTTCGATGAGTGTAAAATCGGGATGAGCTTATTTCTTTAAAAACGTCAATATTTAAGAAAGTACAGTGCAATTTAACAAAAATCATTATATAATAATTCAAAATTTTATTTATTTATATTTTAAAAGTTACGGCAGTTACTGACTGCTATTTTCAATTAAAAAAATTAAGTTAAAAATCACAATTATCTATTTCTACATAAAAAAATAAATCCATAAAATCCACAAATAAATTTACACTGTTTAATAAATTCTCTCTTACAAATAAGATTTATAATTTACAATAATTTAAACGATAAAACCGAGAAAGGTGTGTAATAAATAAATAAACAAATAAAAGGACCACAAACGGGGAAAAATCGACACGTAAGCTCGGAAAAAAATTCCTAAATAAAAAGGAGTATACCCGTGAGTAAACCTTCTTTTACACTAGCCATAAAAGTGAAGTAAAACAATATTTACAGCTTTCCTTATCCTTATGCAGCACAGTAAATAATAAATAAAAATGACAATAAATAAAAAAGTAACAATATATAATTGCAAAAATATATTTCGGTATTCATAATTCTATCCTTTCATAGTATGGACTTCTCACTTGTGTATTAAATTTATACCAACATTTATATGAAACATAACGCAATAACTTAGAGCGTCTCGACGTACGGAGAGATAATATATACAGTCAAGTAGAGTAAAAGCTGTTGCCGATACTGAGACGAAGACTCTACTCCTTAGAGTCACGATTAGGTGCCTGTTATTTAATACAATATCTAAGAAAATTAACGAGATTTATTTAATAAAAAATCACCTTGTGATTTTTCAGACCGGATAATTTTTATGGTGGTATTTTTAATGAGCGCTGTAAATGTCTGGACAGACATAGGTCACAGCTGTTAGGTGTAAATGTGCTAAGCAGCCTTCAATTTACCTACGCATTATTTACTATTATCGTATTCCATAAATTATAAATAAAAGATCACAACTATCCCATTGGATTTAAAATAAAAAATATTGCTGTTAGCACACAAAGTTAAATAAAAATCTAAATATAAAAAAATGTTTAACCGAGCAGAGTTAACATAATATAATAAGGAAAGCCTTAAACACTCCACACGGTAATACTTTGATTTGCATAAAAGAATTTTTTTTATCGCTGTTATTTATATTTATCATTATTATTTATTAATACTATTTATTTTATTTATTATACACAATGGGTATGAGCGAATGTTTAATGTATTATTTACAATTAAATGCTCGCTCTGAACAGATGAAGAAAAAGAGAAAAAGAAATAAGGATAAAGAGTGATTAGAATTTAAATATAAATATAAATATGAAACGAGGTCATCACTTGATCATCACTGTGCTTAAATTGATTCCACTTCAATATGATCCATAGTCTCAAGAGACAACACAAGACAGACCAGACGTTTATTCTCATTATTTAATATTACAAATCGTCGGCGCCTTATTTTACTTGCGTGGGCTCACTAATAATCTTATTCATATTCAGTGATCATTTTTTTTTTCTTTCGTCATGCTGCCTATGCACTAGGGAGCAAAATTATCTTGAAAATGAATACTCACACGTGTATTTTCATTTTTTAAAGTTTCTTATCACATATGTGACCTATTTTAAAGCATAGCTCAAATACGATAAAATTGATAAGGACTTTTTTTTACAGAGAATTTATAAAAAAGCCTTCATACTTTTGTGATATCTAATATTTCAGCCATAAACATCTCTTTAAACTTTTGAAAACTAGGGATGAGTCCAAAACTTGTTATTTGAACTTCAAATTCAAATTTTATCGAAAGGAACAGAGATAGGGCAAAATTGATAAGGACTTTTTGTAGAGGGTAAAATTCTCTGTAAAAAGGTACATTGATAGAAGAATTTAGTTCTATTTAATAAAATTTCGTAATAATTACTAAATAATTTATTAAAGCCCATTTATTTTCATCAAATAAATATTTAGTAGTATTTAATAAATTATGTATTGCTACTCAATAAATAATTTATTGGTATTAAAGAAATTACTTTTTTAACTAAATTAAGCGTATAACCTAAATTTGTCACCCAAAATAATTTTAAGTAAAAATATAAAGTATTATTAAGAAAATAATCTTATTAAATTATAATTTTTTGAGACATTCATAAAATTTAAAATTGAACAATTTTTTAACATATCAATAATATAGACAAATTGAAAAATTTAAATTAAACTTCACTGAGAAATGATATATAAGCCATTTGGGAGTATGTGTATTTTCAACGGGAAGATAAGTCTCCCAAAATTGAGCTGAATAAAATAATTTGAGTCTTTCAATAGGTTATGTATCACATTTGGAATTAAAGCATAGCCATCTACCGGCAATACTTACCAAAGAAATATTTAGTAACTACTACTAAATATTATTTGGTGGAAACAAAAATTTATTTTAATATAATAAGGCTTTCTTTATATTAATATAATTTATTTAGAATAAAAAAATCATTTATTAAACTGTAACAAATAATATTGATGGGTAAAAAATATTTTTTTCTCCCAAATAAATGACTAAATATTTTGTTACTAAATCCTTTTATCAGTGTATAATTTTGAATTGAAAACATCAAAACTTGAATAATCAAACCAATTTTTTATTTAATAATAATAATAATAATTGAAAAAAAAAAAATTAAACACTCAATGATAAAAAAAAAAAAGTCAAGAGCTCTTGGAGTTGACGAGGACATAAATTATGATTTTTCAATAGAATGTGAACATAAGGAGTCACTTGTAAATTCAAGTGGGTGAGCAGAGAAAATAATTGAGAAACCGGCGAGTAAAGGCGAGGCTAGTTGGGAAATATTTTATTTAACACGATAAAACTTACATGTAGACGTTAATCAATTACCCTAACAAAGGCTGTGTAATTAATTACAAATCCTGAGTGACATTAATCTGGTAAAAGTTATCAGAACGAGTCGGAGCGTCACAAGTGACAAGCGTAATGCATCTGAAGCAGAAGTTGGGAGGGAAGGGTGGCTTAATAGTCAAACTGGGATAAATAGTACGTGAGTAAGGTAAAGCCTTGGGTTTTGCAGAGTTAGCAGTTTCCGATGTATTGGTTTATATAAATTCAAAGATTTTCCGGGTGTAGAAGTAGGTGTGCTCCCTATTGGAGGTATTTGGAGGTATTTGGAGGTATTTGGAGCCACACAGACATTTAGAGCGGCAATATAAGACTACTCAAGCAAAAAGGGTGATCCTGTATAAGTATTTCTATATATAGAAGTGTAGATATATATAAAGAAGCAGAAAGTTTAGGGATTACGTGAAAACCTTTGGGATCCAGTTGGAAATGAAAGCTCTTTCTCTCATCTGTTTCCATTTCTTTCTGGTTTATAGTTTATTTTATCTCTTATTATTATTATTCCGAGAGTATGCCCTGGAAGTTATGAGCCACGGACAGGCATAGAGGAATGTAAATCCCCAGAAAGTTTAAACAGCTTATCTTATATTATTATAATAATAATATTCTTATATTCTTGTATTATGTTATACTATGTTAATGTTGTTGTTGTTGTTGTTGTTTTATTGGCAGGAGCCGCCGATTCTTGTGGCGATGGACTTCTCGGGGAAGTACGGAAAAATAGTGGAAGACCCGAAGGAAGCCAAAGCGATCACTGAGGGAAAAGGAATGCTACCACAACCACAATTACGTCCACCTGCCTCCAGGTTACAAGTTCACAATTATCCGAGAGTCGATCCTTCTAGGTATTTTAATGAAGATTGGTATCACATGACTATTGGGAGGGAAAGTGCGGCTCGTCTTGTTAAGTTAGCTCGTAAAAATGGGTGAGTTTCATTTAGTTTTCTTTTTTTTATTTATAAATTGATTTTTTGAAAATTTCAAGTACGTTTATTTCCTTCAAGGGTAGATTATTTCGTTACTTTTAGTTTACTGAGGCTTGAGTCGTAAAAAATATGATCCCAAAAGAAAACAATAAATTTTTTTAAAAGCCCATAACTTTCAGAGCTTCGATCTTAAAAATTTAACGGCCTTATTAAATGTTAGTAGTAATTTATTTGAACTATATTTCAGTGATTTACTGCGGAGCAAAAATTGCTCGAATTTATATATGACTTGGGTAGTAAATTTCTAAGAAGAAAATCGCGTTGCCAAAATTTGAAAAAATAAATTTCTTACACAGAAAAAAAAAAGTTTTGGAGAATTCCATCTTCTTTATTTAAGTAGAAAAAATTAAGAAATTTTTCTTTATTTAAATAAATTTTACTTGATTCAATTGTTTTTTTTTTTTTTTTTTTTAATTAGAAATTAATTCAATTTTTGGGTTACTTTGTTTATTAGAGTATAGAGGAGGAATAACGCATGCGTGTTGCGAAAATTAAACTGAATTTTAAAGTTTAAATTAACGATTATAAATTATTACTTTTAGGGATTAAAGTTAATTAAAAATGTTTTTTTTTTCTGTGTAAAAACTACTGACAAATTTGAATACAAACTGCAATTAAATATAATTTATAACTAAACAATCTCTCATTAAAAATATATGTACCTTGGGAAAAAGTTTATGAATTACTGGTAATAATTTAAGTATCCAACTATTTAGCTTTATTTTATGCGTTTCCAAGTACCGTCTGTCTCTTATATTATTCTACGGTTATTCCGCATAGATCCCAGAAATTACTATGCTTAACAAATAGTAATATTACATTGGACAAATTATTGCCGTTGCTAAATTATAGTTGCCCCAAGCGATGATGATAATGATAATTACGATCATTCTGTTGTTCCTCGTAACATACAAAAAAAATCCTCCCTTGTATTAGTTTTATTTCTTTCAAACCCGATCAACTTTACCAACCACTATTTTATTTTTTTTTTTATATTTTTATTGATCGCGCCATGATTTCTGTGAGCTATAAATCTTTTTTCTCATGCTCAGTTTATTTGGAATGGATCCAATTTTTTTCCCTCTAAATCTCAATACAAATCCTTTCTTTCATTTCTCATTATTTATTTATTTTTTTACCCACATATATATTACCAAATAAATTATTGCCAAAAAAAAAAAAATAAATTTTTTACTTACTAAATCAAATCCTCATTTTTTATTGTTATTATTTAATTAATTACGTCTAATTAAAACCTAAAAGTTCCTTTGAAAAAAAAATCTTTTTATAATTATGAGCGTTAATTGAAATTTTTTAAAACTCATCACTCCTCAGTGATTTATAAATCTCACAATAAAAATAATGACTCTATCTTATTTTAATATTAACGGTCATTTAACTCGTAGAGTACGCTCAACTAATTAAAGAATCTAAACGACAGAATGAAAGTATAGAGAAGTGATAAAAAAAGAAACAAAAAAAAATGAATAACCGAGCACTCTTTGAGATTTAACATTCGCACAGCTGTGAAGCAATCAATTTTACGAGTAAACTCAGTCTCAAGCTTTTAAAAATTTTTTTATAGTCATCTTATTACTTTCGCCAACTTTTATATTCGACCCATTTATGATGATAGTCATTTCTAGTGGACCATGTCTTATTATTATTCTATTTTATTTAACTTTATACTTTTCCGGTTCGTAAAATAACAGCCTTTATTCAATAACTCTTCAATCTACGTTATATTTATTATTATTACAATAAAACAATTGAATGTACTTATTTATTATTTTATATTTTTCCAGCACATTCCTCGTGAGAGAAAGTACAAGTAATAATGGATACCAGTTTGTTTTAACCTACGTACACGAGGATAAACCAGTACACACTCCAATTGTAAGTTTTTTTTATTATTTATTTTATTAATTTCCTAAATTTATCGCTTTTATATAAAAGTTTATTAAATTGGTCTTTGCAAATAATAAAAACACTAACAATCTTGCAGTAAAAAAATTAAGATTTTGCTTTATTAAATAATGATTTTTGTTAAATTGCACTGTACTTTCTTAACTATTGACGTTTTTTAGGATATAAGCTCATCCCGATGATATAATCATCAAGAGCTTTCATTTGAGTACCCACATGCATTTTTGATATATTTTTCATATATACATATAGATAATATATATTTTAAAGATATAAGCTCATCCTGATGTTCTACTCATCAGGAGCTTTCATTTGAGTACCTACATGCATTTTTATGTATTTTTCATATATACATATATGTAATATATATAAATATATGAAAAGTTGATGTGGGTACTCAAATGAAAGGTCTCGATGAGCGTAACATCGGGATGAGCTTATATCTTGAAAAATGTCAATATTTCACAAGATACAAGATTATTTCTTAATTATTGACATTTTTTAAGATATAAACTCATTTCGATGTTACACTCATCGAGACCTTTCATTCAAGTACCCACATGGCATTTTTTATATATTTTATATATATGATATTTGTGAAATATATAAATATATAAAATATATGAAAAATTGATGTGGGTACTCAAATGAAAGCTCTTGATGAGTGTAACATCGGGATGAGCTTATATTTTTAAAAATGTCAATAGTTCTCAAAATACAAGGTCATTTCTTAAATATGTGTCTAGAGATAGAGCATTTTCGAATGTAGCCCTTAATACTTATTATTTTGATAAATAATAAATAAAAAAAATTTTATTTATAGATAACACGGGAGACGTCAAGCCAGCCGATTTTCACGTTAGACAACGGAACGACAAAGTTTTTAGACCTTGTTCAGCTGGTTAATTTCTACCAACTGAACCAAGGCTCACTGCCAACAAGACTGACTTACTTTGTCTCGAAAAACGCAACAAAGTTATCACCAACCAAGAACAACAGTGTGTCGACAGGAACAACGTCGCCGTTATCCAAGAATCGAAATAGTCCACAAAAAATATCCGAAGATCAATCAGCCATTTTGTCGCGACTGCCGCGAAGTTGAATTTAAAAATGCCAGCAGCTAATTGCTGGCGTTATTACTATTATTATTATTATTATTAAATACAAATCTGTCCTCATTATTGTCAACGAAATACCAATTACCAATGATACTGGAATATTGTTGTGGTATTACTGATTACTACGGCCGATTAAAATATCGACGGACTGCTGGAATAAATTTTTATATTTATTAAACAAAATAAGGAACACCTAGTACTTTTAATCGTTTAACGTTAAAGGTTTTTTTTTCACAGTAATTATTATTATTATTATTTCTATTATTATTATTATTATTATTAATATTTAATACTATATTTCATACGAAAGAACTGATCTCTTCATCACCAGTACACTCGACCTCAACAGATAACCTGTTTACATAAAATACTTTGATAATTATTGTCATTATTAAAATCTAATTTAGAGGTTTTAAATATTATTTAACAAATAAAATATTTATGTAATTTCGACCAATTTATTCAGAGCATTTGCTGATTATTCTTCGATAGAGGCTTGCCTTCATATGACTAACGCTTATTTAAATTTATCAATAATACTAATTTTGTTTTTCAATTATTACTGATCATCGATCATTACTAGTAATAATATTAACATTGATACAAATACAGAGTCAAGAAAGTTTACAATTAAATAAAATTGTAAATCTTTATCTCAAAGACTTACTAAATTTTCTGGTAATAGTCCCGTGGGAACACTATTTCAATTTTTTATCTAGACAAATACTGTCTTTTCCATATTTTCCAGTCATTTATACACAACTGTATTGTAATAAAAAATTGTTCGTACAGAGAACAATTAATTAACTAAAAAATTTTTATTGTAACAAGTCTGTGTGGGATATGTATATGATTGTATGAAGGTTTATTGTTTTTACTTTACATATAATATTTTTGGTAATTATTTACAAGTGGGTCAACCCTATTTTTTTTTATTCTGCTTTTTTTTACGATAAAAAATGTCGTGAAGGAAAAAAATAAAAATTTTGGTAGCTTTTTTGCCTTCAAAAGTTTGAAAAAAATTTTGGCTTTTGTTTTTGGATAAAATTTTTATTTTATCTTTTTTTGAAATTTTTTTTGAAAAGTTCATAAAAAAATGAACAATTAAAAAAAAATTGAATATCACAATTTTCTAAAAAATTGATAAATTAAAAAAAAATTTTTTTTTAATTGTAATAATTAATTTTTTTTTTAAATTGTTCATTTTTTATGTATTTTCCAAAAAAAAAAAAATATATGAATAAAACCAAATAGAAATTTCGTTAAATAAAATGAAAATTAAAATCGTTGACCCCACTTGTAAATATTTACCGAATTATTTATC
>CAJNRD030001123.1:21844614-21947233 GCA_905319865.3 Cotesia congregata | reverse complement strand
ATATATATATATATATATATATATATATATATATATATATATATATTGTAAAATTTTTTTCTAATGATAAATAGTCAGGCTATTTATTGGCATATTAAATTGTAATTACTACTAATAATAACAATAATATTAATATTAATATTGTAACAAAATAAAATAAAAAATACAACAGAAAATATAAATTAATAAATAAATTAAGAATTACCAAATAAATTAATATTGTAAATTAATAATTAAATAACTGTTTAAGGGTCTAGCAGACGCACTGGAACATCTACGATCATTTTATTTGCGCATTAAATCTCAACCAAATAATAAATAAAAATACTATGTATAAATAAAAATATATATTTGTGATTGTCAAGAAAAACAATTTTTTTTATCTGACGATTATACAAACTTCGTCTCATTATTTACAAACTAAACAGTTGAATTGTACAATTAAAACAATTAATACCTTTGTAAATTAATAAATAAATAATAATATATTAAATACCGAAGGATTAAAGTGCGCTGACGTGAAAAGAGTTTTTTTGCTAAATCTTTACAACCAAATTTATTTCTTTTTTCTGTCATCGCTCTTTTCGTGTCAACGTTTTATTATTTTATTATTTTACTTTGTTTACAATAACAATCATCAGTCACAAAATAAATATATAAGAGGCTTTACAGGATGGTTTAATTGCGAGACATCCCCGAAAAAATGGATTAAAGCAGTTACTTCTTTCCTCGATTGTCAAAAAAATATTATTGTATCCACCTTGGTAACGTGAGCACCTGTAGCGCCGCAATATGTGAAGATCATTGTTATATCTTTGTATGAACCTTTAATACGCAATAAAACAAAATATATATATATATGTAAATAAAACTTATCTGATGGCTTTAATTATTTACTTTCTTTAATTTTATTTTTTATTAATTTTAATCCCTTAAAATGAATTATTTAACCTTTCAATTTTCACAAGGCGCATGCGCCTATTTATTTTTTTGAACTCTAAACAAAGTAACTCAAAAATTTAATTAATTTCAAACTATAGAAAAAAAAAATTAATTTAACTCAAGTGAAAAATTTTTGAATTAAGAATATTTTTAAGTTAAAAATAATTTTTTTCATTGGAAATATTTATAATTTTAATTATTTATTGATTTTTTCAATAAAATTGATTAATTATTATTATTTCTGATAGATTTAACTTAAAATTTGACTTTTAAATTTAAATCAGAGATTAAATACACTGAAAAAAAAAATTAATTTGAATTAAAATGAACAATTTTTAACTAAGAACATTTTTAATGATATTTTAAAATTAAAAATAATTTTTTCATTGAAAATATTCATAATATTAATTATTAATTGATTTTCAATAATAAATTAAAAAAAATTGATTAATTATAATTGTATTTGCAAGATTTAACTTAAAATTTAGCTTTTAAATTAAAAACAAAGATTAACTACACTAAAAAAAATTAATTTGAATAAAAAAAAAAATTCTTTAACCAAGAAAATAATTTTAAAAAGTTTAATTGTCTTGAATCAAGACGCAAAATTTTTAAATTAAGTAAAATTGTTTAGTTTAAGAATTTTTCTAGTCAAACAAAGTTGAAGTTCTTCAAAATTATTCACTTTATTCAAGTAAATTTCTAAATTTTATAACATTAAAAATTAATTTTTTCAAACAATTTAATTTTTTTACCAAAATGATAAAAAAATTGATGATCGATGACCGGTCAATGCGCACGCAGGTTGGCAACAGGTAAAAAGAACAAGTGCCTTTAGTCTCTCACAACAAAATAATAAAAAGAAAAAACAAGCTAAGCAGCGAGCAGGGAAAGCCGCAGGTGCTTCGCAGGGCAAGAGGGGCAGGGGTTTCTCACTAAGGTGGGAGTCAAACCTGACCGGTTGGTAGGTTCAGCTCCGGGTTCTGGTCGACGCTCTTCGATCGACAGTCGCACACAGGAAGTCAATATATTAAGGTGAAGACTTTTAACATGTCGAGTTACCTGTTTCGTACCTGGGCTCTTTCGATACCATGTAAGTTTATTAATTTTTCTTTTTGAATTTCAAATTTCGCGCACGCGTATTTTTCAATTTCTTACCATATACAATTTTTGAAATATATTTATTTTATTAAAAAAACATACATTCAATATAAAGTCATGCTCGGAAGAACATCGTTACGGTTAATAATTTTACTTATTTTATTG
Organism: Cotesia congregata; assembly: GCA_905319865.3. Lineage (NCBI taxonomy): Eukaryota > Metazoa > Arthropoda > Insecta > Hymenoptera > Braconidae > Cotesia > Cotesia congregata. The sequence continues at coordinate 21,945,025 of CAJNRD030001123.1, read as the reverse complement.
TTCATATTTTTATTTTTATTTTTATATAAAATTTAAATGCGCAATAAAATAGTCCGACATGTTCGCAAATGTTAATATTGAATAAAATGAAAGGAGCAATGACTTAAAGAGTATACAAAATACCAAATGCACAATAAGTACGTGAAGGTACTGTACGTTTAATAGCGCGTAGTGTTTATGTATATAAAATCGGTCTGTACTATTAAACACGACGCAAGAACTAGTCAAACAACATTCCCCGACTTATAACTGTTGGATCGAATTCAACAAGAGAGAGTATTAGTATTATATATGCTACAGTAACTTTGTGTACAAGAACAAGCGTAAGAATAAGAAATAAGAACGCCAACGCTTGACTTTAATAAGGCCACCATTTTGGTTGCGGTTTTATCTTCGACATTTTATATTTTATTCTTGAGAATAAAAGCTAACAAGTAGAATTAAAGAGGAAAAGTTTGTCAATAAAATAATATTTTTAATAATACATTCTATCGGAAGATGATTCTTACAGATGACATAAATTTTTGCGGATGTGGTTGAGACTTCCGCTCATTACTTTGTTGTCCTTAGAAATTTATTTGCTAATCGTTAAAAATTTAATTTATTTTTTTATTATACAATTTGTATTGGACCTTTTAAAAAATTGCGATCATTGTTAACTGTAGAAGTAATTAGAGTACAGAGCAATTGTCGGTTAGATAACTTACCTGTAATGTTAAATTAAACTATAAAGAAGAGGTTGTGTAACTTATTGTTCGCTAAAAAATATAACGCGTAATAAATAATAAATAGCAATTGATATTGATATCTCTAGGTCGGCTTGTTATTTAAATTTATTAGCATATTTGTATAAAAATAAATTTTTATTGCAAACGGGAGCGATGAGTCATAAATTCCGTGGGAATTTTCGTTTAAATAATCGATATTGCCTTAAAGTTGATAATTGTTGTTTTAAATATAAAAAAAAAAACTGCCATAAGTAGTTTCTTTTTATCAAATAATGATTGTAATCTTCACTAAGGAGTTTTTGATTACAGTTAGTTTGAGAAAATAATTTTCATGTACATTAACGAGGTGATTCATCGGCCGGAATATTTTCTTGTCCTTGAAGCGTATCACTTGTAACATACTTTATGTGTATACACTAATCACTTATTGAAATTATTATTTTACATTCCGACACGTACTCTACGTATCACCAATGGAACCGATATACCTTCATTTTATGTGCACATGTTCTGTTGATTTTTATTTTTTTATTCTACTGTAATTAAGTCGATAACGATTTTAGTTATAATCAATTTTTTTTAACTTAAAATTGTTAAATAAAAAATAATAATGATAATAATATAGTAAAGAGGATAAATTAACATGAAACATGAGCAGTGAAAATCCCATTGAGACTATAAAGTCCTGACTAAATTAGTAATGCTACATGATGAACGATAATACGCAATTACCGTAAATGTGAATGCGCGTATTATTTGTACTCGATTGAGTACTAATCCGGTTTAGCAACACAACCAGATGTGCCCTTTTCAATTTGCGTGTTTTCTCACGAAAAATAAATATTCTATATGCTTGATATCATTTAGAGAGAATCTTTTAAATATTACTAGCTACCTTGCAGTCACTACGTGACTTTCACGACTTGTGAATTATAAATAAATAAAATTTTGCTTTATTAAATAATGACTTTTGTTAAATTGCACTGTACTTTTTTAACTATTGACCTTTTTAAAGATACAAGCTCACCCCGATGTTACACTGATCAAGAGCTTTCATTTGAATACCCACATGCATTTTTGATATATTTTTCATATATACGTATATAGTTAAATTGCACTGTATTTTTTTAACTATTGACCTTTTTAAAGATACAAGCTCACCCCGATGTTACACTGATCAAGAGCTTTCATTTGAATACCCACATGCATTTTTGATATATTTTTCATATATACATATATATAATATATATTTTAAAGATATAAGCTCATCTCGATGTTACACTCATCGAGACCTTTCATTTGAGTACCCACATGAATTTTTGATATATTTTTCATATATATATAAAATATATGAAAAATTGATGTGGGTACTCAAATGAAAGGTCTCGATGAATGTAACATCGGGATGAGCTTATATCTTTAAAAATGTCAATAGTTCACAAGATACAAGGTCATTTCTTAACATATGGCCATGGCCACAAAATTTTGCTTACTCTCTTAATAATATAGATTTAAAGGATATCTACATCGAAGTAGATAAAATGTTTTTAATAATGAGAATATTTTTTTTTCAATTTTTAATAAGACTTTTTTTCCAGATTAAAAATGGAGTCGTCAGATTCCAAGCGAAACATCCAAGGCATGTTGCTGAGAATAACCGAGGGATTGACGTTCCAACGCTAATGAGGAGATAAAAATATTATTATATATAATGACGCTGCTTAATCTTTTTTTGGTCTTTATTTTGGCGGTCGGGATATCGGAGGCGACGCTGGACCCCGTGGGAACCAAATGCGGGGAAAATAGATGCTCAACTTCCGAGTACTGCAGTCTTTTCGACACCCAGTGCAGGCCGTGCTCGTCTATTTGTGATTCTAAATCTCATAATCGGCAGCTTGATCTTTGTGTCAAAGATTGTCAAGGTAAATATTTTTTTTCTCAATACCCATAAATTTTAAAAAATAATTTACGAGGTCCTTTACTTGGAAAATACTGCGTAGAAAGTCTAATGTTTTGTACTTTCTATAATTTATTTTATTACCGGGATTGGAAACACAAATCCCAATAATTTTCCTCTAAAAATTCTGGGACACAAAAAAGTCAGTTTTTCTCACCGAATTATTTGTTTTCTCAGAATATAGACCTTGTTGCATTCAAAAAATTTATTTCTTTCGTCATTGACGGCACAAAAGCCATAAATACCAGTAACTTTATTGTATAAGTATACAAAATTTATACAATGTATGTTATTATTATATAAAAAAAAAAATAAGTGGTTAGAAGGAAGATGCACAAATTTACCTAGAATAATGAGTGGGATGCATCTCTTGTGAATAGGGCGTGACTGTAATAAATTTACGTACAATAACTTTTTACCATAGCATTATTTTCCTCATGAAATGATTCAGTCACTATTATTGTTATTATTATTATTTTTCTGTAAATTATTACACAATGCCAACAACAGAATGTGAAAGAATATTTCTAAAGTCGACAAATTTAAAATTAAACCCTTGATATTTTTTATCTTCCCAACTTGCAAAATATAAACTCAATTTATCATACCGAGTATATACTATTTATTATTGGGTACATAAATATTAAATATTAAATAAAATAATAATATATATTATAATGCACACTATTATTCTTTGAAGTCAAATATTTAAACAGCAGAAAGCGATTGTACCAAAATCAAATTAATTAATTTACCTCTCTTTGACTCGTTACTCACATATTGTAAAAGTTGCCGTTTTCGAGTTGGCTAATTTATTAACATTAATAAATTAATAAATTTTTTAAAGAAAAATATTTAATTATAAATTATAAAAAATCTCGCGAGTGAGTTTCGTAAATAAAACCGCGGTAGTAAATGTAAAAATAAAAAGATGACACACTCGATTGATGATTATTTCATTGATGCAGGAAATTATGCAATTGATTATTGAGTAATTGTAATTGTTGCATAGTTTATTACTCCTAGACGGATAAATATAAATTAAAAAAAAAAATGAATGTGTATTTTATTTTATTTTTTTTTTTTTCCCCGGGACATTTAATAATAAATGATCTATAATTCAAACGATGACAATGGGGATTGGATAATAGGGTTCACCTGAGTATACATATGTACACTTGAGTAACCTAAGCCTCAATTATTCTACACCTGACGCTTAAATCGAGCTATGCTAGATGGAACGGCTTGAGGATTGGAGGATAGGGGAATGTTCTCTATATATATTTATATGACTACAGCAACCTGCTGCCAAGTATAAAGAAGTTAAGCGAGTTTACCCGATGACTCATCAGCTTCTTGGCTCCTCTTTTTTACCTTACATTCTCATTCTATTCTACTTCTTTTTAACTTCTACACTCTACACCTCTGTGGAGTATATAGTGTGCTACTTTCATCCAATCTTATTGTACAATAGAACGCAACGTAACCCTGTAGAGTTCTGTTCCTTTCTTGGTTTCGCGCCAATTCAATACACCTTTTTTTTTTTTATCTTTATTTCTTCCCTGTAATTTCAAACCAAGTCAGGTAGATCTTTTTCAAGTCTACTCTTTTATTTTATTTCGGGTATTATTTTGACATCAATAAAGTTTATTAAATTTGTCTTTGTCTTGAATTTAAAAACAAATATTTTTTTACGTGGAAAAAAATTGTAAAATTTTTTTAATTTATTATCTATATTATTAAGAGAATAAGATAAATTTTGTTTTTAGGATATTCATATCATAAAATCGGTTTTTTTAGAGAAATTGAGTGTCATTGCAAAAATCTTGACTTGAATTTGCACCTTTTTAAGGTTTCATTTCATTGAAATTACCTTTTATCTGGTGAAATATTGACATTTTTAAAGATATAAGCTCATTCCGATGTTACACTCATCTAGACCTTTTATTTGAGTACCCACATCAATTTTTCATATATTTTATATATTTATATATTTCACAAATACCATATATATAAAATATATAAAAAATGCCATGTGGGTACTTAAATGAAAGGTCTCGATGAGTGTAACATCGAAATGAGTTTATATCTTAAAAAATGTCAGTAATTAAGAAATGACATTGTATCTTGTCAACTAATGTTATTTTTAAAGATATAAGCTCACTCCGACATTACAATCATCGAGACCTTTCATTTGAATACCCACATCAATTTTTCATATATTTATATATATTATATATATGTATATATGAAAAATGGATGAGCTTATATCTTGAAAAATGTGAATATTTAAGAAAGTACAGTGCAATTTAACAAGAATCATCATTTAATAAAGCAAAATTTTAATTTTTTCCAAGATTACTAGTTATTATTATCTGAAAATTATTAAAAATTTTTTTTAAATAAATGTAATTTAGAAAAATACATTATTAAATAATCATTTAAAAAACTTTACAAAAAAATTTTTTAGTTCTATATTTAAGTGAAAAATTTAATAGCGAAATAGTCTCTCGATTTCGTGCCATTAAAACAAGAACATGAATACCGTTTTTTAATATTATTGCACGTAGTGAACACATACATATAAGTATGAATATTAAAGTATATAGTAGTATATAGCATAAAATAGAACATAAGAATAAAATATGAAGGAAGGTAGTATGTGCTGATGACGATGCGGGAAGCCTACGGTAATTACACCATTGTATAGAATTGCGGGGTATTGTTTGCAGCAGGTTGCTATCACGACCCAACTTGTAAACTCAGAATTGCGTCTGCGCAAAATTAATCTATTATTTCTCTATCGCATATATAACGACAACAAATAATAAAAATACATAAAGATAATGTGTTGGATTGTTATGATTTATATATAAGTTATAAGAAATAAAAGACGTATAAAAAGTGGATTTATTTTTTGGCTCCGTATAAATCTAGCATTAGTCTTTTATAATGTCTGGTGGATGTTCTTGTATCGTTAATGCAGAAATGGAACCCGACTGCGGTCGAGGTTTGACGGGGCCGAGGCGGGGACAGGAAAAAGACTGTAATGGTGTACTGCAAGAAACATGATGGATGACACGATAGTTATATGTAGATGTATAAAACTTCCGGTAAATCATACGTCAATTTTTTCACTACTCCTCCGACACCATGAATGTAACAAGGCTAATGATGTCGTAAAAGTAAAAAATTTACTGACATTTTTTAGATTCTATTACGTGCTTTACGGTCTCAATTATTTTTAGATTTTTTTTCTTGTTAAATCATTTTTTTTTTAATTTTAGTTTAATTTTAATATTTTTACAAAATTATCAAATTTTTCGTATCAAAAAAAAAATTTTTAAATACTTTATTAAAAAATTTTAATAAAAAAATGATTCAATTAATTTTTTTATTAAAAGATTTGAATAAAAAAATGATTTAATTATTTTTTTTTACTTATAATTAATTAAATTTTGAATTTTTACGCCCAAAAAACGGAACTCGACGTTAAAAAAAAACGGGCAAAGCGATAATAATAGTTATAAAGTGAAATAATTAAGGGTATAAATAGTTAAGTGGAATACTGGCGATAATGTAATAACGATAATCATTAGAATTAATGAAGCAAGTTTCGAACACGGGAAATGTCGTGGAATTGATAGACGCGTTAGACTTAGTACTTTGGAAGTTTGTAAGTTTTGAACCGCGGCTCGTTAACACTCTGTGCCAACTCGATAACGAGCTGGCTTCCGTTGAGTTAACAAACCTGATGTTGACGCTCACTACAACCTTATGCATGTAAACATATATAGATATATACAGAGATACACACGATGTTTACTGAAACTTACATACATACACATAAACAATCTATCAACGTTGAACGTCTCTTATCATCCTTGCGCATCTTTGTATTCTAAACAAATTTGCTAATCAACTCTATTGGATTATATTTTACACCCTCGCTTCAAACGTCTGTTTGTCTTAACTTTTACAAATTAACGCTCGTCAAAGCTTGGTTAATTATTTTGTTAAAATAATTATCTTTAATAAAATAAAAAAATCATTTAATTATTTTTTTTTTCAATGTATTTAATATTTTAAAAAGTACGTAGTAATTTAATTTTTATTTTTACTTTTTCTTTATATTGAACATTAACTTTCAGAGTACCTGCACGACCAGAGATACGTACTACGTGCAGAGCCGGGACGAGATGAGAACTTAAGAGGTAAGTTAGTACACCGTTAGAATATTAATTAGACAGTGTGAGTCATACTCTCCGAGAGATTAAGTGACTGTAACTCCTGTGATAAATGTAGAAGGAGATTTTAACGGTTTAATTATTTAACAGAGGATGATATTGTCTCTGTTTTACCAAAATCTACTGATCTGTTTACTTTAAATTATATAAATACTAAAGTTTCCTTTTTAATTGTTCGGGAAAATTAATTATTCAAGAAAATTTATTCTAACTTTTTATTATGTCACGAGATTATTTTTATGTAGAGTCATACGCGATGCATATCAGTCTGCACGCAATATATATCGCTCGATTTTACTGCTACAAGACTGGCACAGTATGACATGCACGCGATTTTATTTATGTTCATCCTAGATCGTAGAACTCGCTTTAAGAAATAACTGGACAGGACTAGACCGAAATTCTACTTCCTTTGTTCTAATATTTTTTATTTTTTCTTCTTTAAAAATTTTAACAAAATATTTTTTTTTTAAATGTCAAAATTTATAAATTTATTAAAAATATCTAAATTATTTAATACATTTTTTTTTTTAATAAAAAAATAACTAAAAATTTATATTTTTAAAGTTTAAATAAAAATTTACAAATACTTTTACCTTATTTTTTTTTTTTAATGAAAATTAAAGAATTTTTTAAATTATTATAATTTTTTAATTTATTAAAAAAAATTATAAATTATTATAAAATTTCACGATTTGGCAATAAAATAAAAATTTATCGAAAAAATAATCATAAAACTGTAAAAAATAAATTCATATAAAATTTTAAAGAGCTTTTAGAGAGAAGTAATACCATAAATAATTGATCAAATTTCTCTTTTATGGAAACTAAAAAAGTAATATTGATTTTTATAGAGTAAGTAACTCTGCTTTTGAACTCGAGTGATATAAATTTCTCTATATAAATGGTAAAAGCTGTAAGAAATGCATCAACTTGATGTAAGATCGATAAATCCAATCTCCACGTTCTTTACCTATGACCTAAGTAAGAGCCGTAAAAACCTCGGTGTAATCGACTTGACCATAACAATTGTTATCTGAATTTACGAGGGTAACTTTTACTGGAGAAAAAAAAAAAATAAAAAAAAACTTTAATTTTAAGAGTCTACAAAAGTTATCTTCCGGATGATTCAACTCAAAACTTAATAGGCAATAACATTATCAATAAATGTTCACAGAAGATGTTCAACGGCTGGGGTCGCTGGTTAAAATTTCCCTGGCGCTAACGCTGATAACGATCCTCGCGATAATAATCTTCCTGATACAAACAGTCGTTAAGTTCAAGAGGATCCGTTCCGCGCTGGAGAAGCTTTTCGGGAAAAAGTGGGCCAAGAACAATAACAACAAAGTAAGAACCGACGTCGAGGCTGTTACCGTCGTCAAGCCAGCGTCCAACGCGGTGATTTCGACCTTGCCGACAATAAGTGCTGCAGTTTCCCCACCGTCTTCGGCCTCCCAGAGCTCGGACAGTAAATCTAATTCTAACGGGTCTTCTACACCAGACACGACTAGTACTAATGTATCCAGAAAGTACGCGAGCGAAGATACTACTCTAGAATTCGCGTATGACAACCCCGCGATGACACCCTCCCCAGAAAATCTTAAGGATAATTTTAAGTCCAAACATGAAAGCTCATTTTAAATTTTTAGAATTTATATTCAACTTTTTTACATTCCATTTTATTGAATCGGTACTGTCATTAAAATTTTAATTATTAAATAATGAATTTTGTTAAATTGCACTGTACATTTTTAAATATTGATATTTTTAAAGATATAAGCTCATTCTGATATTACACTCCTCAAGAGCTTTCATTTAAATACCCACATGCATTTTTGATATATTTTTCATATATACATATATGTAATATATATAAATATATGAAAAATTGATGTGGGTACTCAAATGAAAGGTCTCGATGAATGTAACATCAGGATGAGCTTATATTTTTAAAAATGTCAATAGTTCACAAGATAAAAGGTCATTTCTTAATTATGTATCTAGAGATTTTTTAACATAAAATTTCTTAAGATTAAAGAAAAAAAATTCTTTTAATAATTTGTTTATAAAAAAAAATAAATTTTTTATTGATACAAAATTTAATTTTTAAATTAAATGTTTAATTACAGTACCGAAAAATAAAAAAAGTGATAACTAAATATTTGTTAAAAGTTTATAAATTTTTACTCATCAGTTATTTTGAAGGATGAAATTTTTTTACGCCCTAATTAAAATTCGGGTTTGTTGTGTTTATATTTTAAAATTAGTACATAATGATAAAATACAGATAGAGTTATCAATAATTAGTATAAATGGTTTATTAATTGATAATACGATTAATAAGTGCGTAAATGATAATTAGTGTTACACTCGTAAACCGCGCGGCTGTGTGACTTAAACCGTAATTTTATTCCGTAAACAATAAATAGTTAAAAAAAAAAAAGTAATTATTAATTATTAATTATCATTATATAATGATGATAGTTAAAATGAATGTTTATATATATTTATAAAAAACGTGTGAGTATTTGTAATTGTAATTTAGATTATCGTATGTTTATTTATTTAGACGTATGCATAAAGCCTTGTCAGCAATTCCGTCCATGGAAGGCCTTATGAGCAGAGTGTTGCGATAAAAGCGTGCTCTGCATAGGTTCGTCGCTACAATGCACGTTCGGTGTTATGAGAAAAACATATATTTTATTACAATAATTCTATAACATTTACATTACCTAGATAAATTATTAAAAACACGCGCTCGGTACAAAAAAAAAATTTCAATTCGCTCAAATTAAAAAATTTAAACTGCTCAAAAATGAAAAATTTATTGCTCAAAATTCAGAATGTTTTTTGTCAGAACATCGGATTGGCGTGGCGCCGACCTTAGTTAAATTTAAGAGTAATTAGGGATAGATATAAATCAATAATTGTACAAACTTTGGACTCTTAATGAGTATCCAGTCTTCCAGAATTCAGGATATTAAAATATTTGCCCTTAAGCAGCTATTAATTTTTTAATTGATAATTTTATATTCATTTTTTAATTGACTAAAATTATCAATTCATATAATATGTTTTAGAGAAATATATATCCATAGTAATAATCAGTAATTAGTAATTAATGATTCAACTCATGTGTAACGAGCAATATCATATATATCTTATCATATCAATATGTTTTCTCTTTAATTAATTATACCATTAATTAAAAATGAAGTGAAAACATTTCATTAGCATCTAAGTGCCTTATATTTATATCATTTATTAAATATATATATATATTACCACAGTACATCACATTAAAGTAATCATAATTAGTAATTACAATTATATTTATTGCACAGTAGTATTACTATTATTAATGTGCCTTAGTGGATAATTTTAAAATTAAGAAAATTTATATAAGGTTTATAATTATTTAATTTATTTTTATTATGTACAAATATATACAATGTAACATATAGGCATTTATGTGAGGATATGTTATTATTTTTTTTTATATAATTAATTAATTATCGTATAATTAGTAATTAATCAAATAGTAATAGATATTTTTGTGGCTTGGACTTATGGCAATCATTCGAAATTTTTTAAAACACTTGGCATTATTTTTACATGTATAGTGTACTGAGTAATTATTGCTGTATTTTAATCAATTATTTTTCAATAAATCAGTGATATGTACATCTACATTAAACAGCTCTATTTTTTATTTTTATTATTTAAATAGAAAAAATGAATTAAAAAAGGTAAGCGGTTGAGTACTCGTGTATTAACACAGCCTGCGTATTTATTAAATATTTGGTTCTAAGTACTCGATATGTATGGAATACACAGTTAATTAATTAACTAATTATTTAATAAATATTTTCTTAAGTTAGCGATATGTATCCATTAAATATTTTATTGTAAATTTAATTTATATTTATAAAGTCTCCACTTTTTTAATTTTTTTTACGGTGGTTTATTAGTTTTAATATAAAACGCGAATGTTTTTATACATTGGAAGAATTAATTGATTGATTAACCATTAATTATTAGGGAAGCATTCTCTGTTGTGTCCCAGTTCGTTTGTTTTATTTTTTTTTTTATAAAAAGTCTACGTCAGCTTTAATTCTGACTCGGTGTTTTCATTAATTGCTTCGTTCGACGTATTTATATCAATCAATGGCTTTGTATTACCTAAAATTTATAAAAACTTATTAATTTATAATAATAACATCAACAAAAATAACAATAATAATAATCATGACATAGAAATTTTTTGACATTATTATTACTAGCAACTTTGCAGTCACTATGTGGCTGCCGTGACTTGAGAAATAAATAAAAGATTTGCTTTATTAAATAATGACTTTTGTTAAATTGCACTGTACTTTCTTAACTATTGACTTTTTTGAAGATATAAACTCATCCCGATGTTACACTCATCAAGAGCTTTCATTTGAGTACCCACATGCATTTTTATATATTTTTCATATATTTATATATATAATATATATATAAATATATCTAAATATATGAAAAATTGATGTGGGTACTTAAATGAAAGGTCTCGATGAGTGTAACATCGGAGACCAAATTTTTAATAATAATAATAATAATAATAATAATAATAATAATAATGATATTTACATAAAGTTGAAGTTGTACTACTATTACGTGATGATCTTAGTAATGATTCATTACCTTGAATGTTTTTCAAATAATTCCCTAAAATAATTTTATATTAATAATAATCAATTAATAAATTAATGACATATTTGTGTATTAATAAATAATTAATGATAATGACAATGATTAGTGATACAATTTTTTTAAATTGTTACTTTGTTAATAAGCAACTGGTTAAAAAAAACTAAAAAAACAGTACCATCTTCTACGCCTTTTTGATTGGTGTGGAAAATACGAATGGATTACCATTGAGAACAACAATTGGCGTCGCTGCGGATGACGACAAATAACAGGAACTTCTGTGATGGGCCATAACAAGTTCTTTCGTGTTTTTCTCCGGCTTCATCAGCACGATATAAACTTTTGGAAAAAACAAGCACCCAAGTTGGGCGATTCCGCTCAAAGAGAGTGACAGCGCCAGTGTAACAACTCTGATTGCATTACTGGTGAACGCCAGGTACAGTGGCACGAACGCTAACCAGAGTATCAATGTCGTGTAATTCGTGAAGGCAATGTGTTTGGTTTCGTTGAATCCATCCGGGCATTTTCTTGTTTTCACTGCGTATATCGTGCAAATCACTGCAATTCAGTACATAAACAAATCAATCATTTAATTAAGGAATATACGTACCCAATCGATATAAAAGTTTTTTTATTTCAAATAAAATAAATAAGAATTTTTAAAAAATTTTAAGTACCAATTTTTTTTAAAAACAATTTTTTTTTACATAGAAAAAAAATAACTTGAATAAAAAAAAATTTTTTTGAATCAAGTAAAAGTATATTATTAAAATTAACATTTATTTAATTATTAATTTTTTTTGTGATAATAAAATATTTAAGAAATTTTTGAATAATAATTTTTTGCATGAGAAATTTTTGTCTCAAAAATTGTTACAAATAAATAAAGACACGGAGATAAATAAAATTTACTTAAACCAAAAAAAATTTCTTAGTTTAAGAATTTTTTTACTCAAATCAAAAAAATAGTTCTTAAAAATTATTAACTTGGTTCAAATAAATTTTTTTCTGTGTACAAACCTATCAAAATAAATGGATAAACTAATCCAACCAAGTAAGACTCATCATCAAGCCCGCTGCAGATGCGTATCCTAGTATCTCTTGAAGGATACGAATACAAAATCGACGAGGGTACAATGTACAGCCACAGAGCATTGATAAAAACTTCCACAGAAGTAATAAGCCCCGTAATAACAATTTGCGACTTCGGACTGGTGTATTTCGGCTTGTGAGGGCTATGGCACTTTTTATTGAAGATCCTGTGGATCCTGTTGGTCTTAGTGACCAGAGCCGCGTAGCAAAGCGTGTAGCAGAAGCCAACTCCGAACCTGGTGATTGCACAAGTCTCGACATTCGGTTCCGCGACAATAGCGAACGTCATCAGAAATGATATCAGCGTTCCTACCAATAATAGCGAGGACAATTCGCGACCGGAGGCTTTTATTATCGGCGTGTCGCTGTAAATCCAGAGAACTGATAGTACAAAGATAGTCGCTAGTATTCCTGTTGATTACAATAAAAAAATTAATAATAAAAATTTTAAGTAATTAATTAATTAGTTTACCGCAACTAGCAACAGCCATCGCGCCGACGGCCCAAGGACTCGAGTAATCAATAAATTCTTCCTCGACTAATTCGCAACTTTTTCTGTCACTGGTGGGCTTTTTTCCTTTTTCGCAGTCTTGGCAGCGGTGCTCGTCAGCTTTGAATTGATAGGAGCCACAATCTTGGCAGTGCCAGCAACAAGCGTCCTGTTTTTCCCTAACAGCGACCTGGTTATGCTGGCAAGGCGACGAGCAAGCCGATCTGGGGAAAAATTTCGCTCCTGATTCATTTTCGTTGCGATATTTTAACTTTGTTTCGTCGACGAACAAAACCGACTTCTCGCCGTTCGTTTCTGTGGATTGAGTCCAAAGATTGAAATTAAAGCTTTAGATTAAACAGCAATAATTAAATTTTAAGAGGAACTTATTCGCTAAAGATTGTACAGAAGACTTACGGGTATAATTGCCGACAACGTGCCAGCGATAAGTTCCGTCGTCTTCGCGCTGGAAATTCAAAATAGAATAGCGGGGTGGACCGTCAACTTTGTTAACGAACCTAAATGGATTACCGGCTTCATCTGAAAGCACAAGATGTAATATAGAGTAGTGTGGAGTGTAGTAGTTGAACTTGTGCTCTATGGATGGAAATTGCCGAATGTTTGCCGCTTAAGTAATAATACACTTGAGTACGTCAACATCATCCAGTTGGAGGCTGAACAAGACTTACTCACTTACTTACTTACCTTTGAACGTGACCGTGCTCAAGTACTTTGACAGAGTTTCACCGTCTATATGTCTCATTCTGTCGCAAATACCGATGAAATTCTTCCCACATGCCTCCACCTGTAGATTATGCAACGCATGAGCCACCGCGTAAACCGCGTCCCGAACGAAGTGGATGAATCTTTGCTGCTTGTAAGCTGTGCGATATTTCATTTTCATTGATGGATCATCACAGCCATCCTGGAAATATTTTTTATTATTATTTATTGGAAGTTTTTCATTAATAGTGAAAAAAAAAAAAATTGAATTTAGTCAAGAGAAGAATTCTTAAACCGAAAAAATTATCTAAAAGAGTTTCTTTGTCATAGCTGAAAAATTTTTGAAGAAACCTGTGAACTATAAATAAATAAAATTTTACTTTATTAAATAATTACTTTTGTTAAATTGCGCTGTACTTTCTTAAATATTGACGTTTTTGAAGATATAAGCTCATCCTGAAGTTACACTCATCAAGAGCTTTCATTTGAATACCCACATGCATTTTCATATATTTTTCATATATTCATATATTCATATATATAAATATATAAAATATATAAAAAATTGATGTGAGTACTCAAATGAAAGGTCTCGATGAGTGTAATGTCGGAGTGAGCTTATATCTTTAAAAATGTCAATAGTTCACAAGATACAAGGTCATTCCTTAATTTTGTATCTAGAGATAGAACATTCACGAAATATTTTATTATTAAAAAAATTTTTAAATAATTAAAATTTTAAAATAATAATAATGATAAAGTAAAAAAAAATTGAAAAATTTTATTACCAAAGTATCTTTATCACACTTATGGTACTCCTGCCAAAGTTCCTGAAACCAAGGATTGACTTCAGCGTGACTTAGGGTCAGATTAGTAAAGTAATCATCAAAACCACCCAAGTGTCTCGACAAGGGTTGAACAGCAAGCGCCCCCTCCAGCACAACAGTTTCTTGGTCCCTATTGTAATTTCCCGAACTGTGCAAATCACGATGATTTGTACTTGGCCAAGCGTCGCTTCCAATCCACACAAATCTCGTGCCAACTCCAAGTCGTCGGGCGGCTTCGAGTACTCGAAGAGTTGTTGTTTTCTCCGCGAAAAGTACTACCACTGAAATAAAATTTATTATTTTACCAAGTTATCTTTATCTAATTATAGAAGTTTGGACTTTATGGTGCTAAAGAAGTAACTTGATTCAAGAGGAATAATCTCTAACTGTAGTTAGAGATAAAATAATCATTTCGAGTTATTTTTTGCCTTGAATCAAGCAGAAAAAAATTTTTTTACTTTGTTTTATCAATAAATAAAAGTTTACTTCGATTTTTAGTCCGACAAAACTTAATCCGCTTACAAATCGCTGGAGTTTAATTAATGTAAATCTTGTAATAAAATCAACTGGTACCTTTAATCCGTAAAGCCGATTAATAAATTAATATATTATATAAGTAGTAAGTAACTTAATAATTAAAAAAGAAAACAAAGTGTTAATTAATTAACTTCATTATTTCAAAAAGTTTACTGGAGATTTTTTTTAATCCGTCTTTGTGGCTTCTTTTCGATTTTTTCCGAAGACAAAAAAATCAGAGCTGAAATTCCATTAGCAAGGTGAATAGCTCGGAGTACAAGCAATTTTTCCTAGCAGACAGAAACAAAGAGCTTCGACTGTCAAGCGACGAATTCGAGGGT
The DNA here is from genome assembly GCA_905319865.3 of Cotesia congregata. Taxonomy (NCBI): domain Eukaryota; kingdom Metazoa; phylum Arthropoda; class Insecta; order Hymenoptera; family Braconidae; genus Cotesia; species Cotesia congregata. The sequence continues at coordinate 21,929,409 of CAJNRD030001123.1, read as the reverse complement.
GTGTGGGTGTGTAGTTAACAGTTATAGTATAGTTAGTCATAGGCGGGATAGAAGCATGGAATATAATAGAAGAGCAGACTGGAATCGATTACAGGAAACGTACCTCTAACTTGAGTTTTGTTAGTGATTGTACGAATGACGTTATCGTAGTCTTCTGCTACGAAATGCTCCTTGTCTATCCTCTGTGGCGCACTGAAGCAGATTGAATAGTTGTTGGCCAGCGAAACTAAGGTCTCGTATCCGTGATTACCGTACTCGGTGTCGGAGTAGACCACTGACACATAAGTCCACTCAAATCGCCTAGAACAATGCCAATAGTTTTGCTAAAAACTTTCGGGTATACGTCTCGGACATAGGATTGCGGATTCTGGGATACGAGCTTTCTACCCACCCAACCACTAACAAGTAATAGCACTCAATGTATTTTCTCAGTACATCCTATTAATTCCCACAACTCCACTGGGGTTAAAATTTCAAATTTATTTCTTTTAGTCGGGGTTGAAATTATAAATTTATTTTTCGATTCATAAATTTATTCATTAAAATTATTTTATACTTTAAAAGTTGCTTTTTTTTTTTTTTAGAAAATTTTGTAATTTTATTTTTATAATTTTTTTTGGAACAAATAAAAAATTTTCTAATTATTATTTTTTTTTTTTTTTAATTAAAGGTCTAATTTTTAATTTTTTTTCTCAAATAAAATTTGCATTATTTTTTTTATAATTACTAATTTTTCTAAAAAATAAATAAAATTTTTTAATTAATATTGTAATTTTTTAATAAAATAATTCATACAGAAATTTTTGTCTCATTATGTATGAAAAATATAATAATCTCGATATTTGTGCTGAAGTTTAAATTGACAAAACTTCAAAGTACAAATAACCAAAGTTTAGATTGTCAAAGTTATAATTTGATAGTTTAATTGAGTGAACTATTCCAAATATTCAATCATTAAAAATTTTTAATTTTTTTTGAATATGTCTATTTATTTATTTAAAAAAAAGTAAATCAAAAAAACAATTTTCAGGGAAGAAGAGTCTTTTGAATTACAGCTTCTTGGATAAATTTATTTTCATACTTGAAGCGTAGAATTTTAAAAGCATTTTTGAAATATACTTCGCTGTTTGGAGAAAACTTACTTGAGAATTTCTAGCATAGCGTGCGCTTGATTCATGTCACTTGGTACGGTTCGAAAAAAATGCGGATATTTTTCTTTGCTACTCAGCGATGGTGAAGTCGCCATGTATGATATTTGAGGTACACCAAATAGTCGGAGCATCGAGGCAACCTGGATAAAAAAACACGCAATAAAAAAAATAACGCCAGCTGACTGTAAATACCATACGATTTTTCTATCATCTGTCGTTTCTATTGTAGTGAAAATAATGAAAATACAAATAAGCGAAAAAAATCGCAGGGTTGGAAGAATAGGTCTATTTGAAATTTAGTAGTTGCTTTTTAATATTTACTATTCGTGTAAGCTATTGTAGTCAGTAATCAGTAATTTTGGATCGCTCAAATTTCCCAATTTTTTAATAATTTTTTTCAAAGAGAAAAAATTTTAATAAAAATTCTACTAAGACAATTTTTTATGTAAAAAATTCTCACCTTTTCGATAGAGTTATTTATTTTTAACTATAAGCAATAAAAAATCCTTAAAAATGAAATTGAAATAAAAAAACATAATTTTTCTAATCTTTCAATGTAACATAAATAAATTTTAATATTTTTTTTTTGTAGCACTAAATTTTATTTTTTGAAAAATTAAAATTTGTTTTTGAGCTTGTAGAGAACCTTTTTACAAAATTAAAAAATAATAATATTTGTTAAACTAATTTATAAACTAAAACTGTAAAGTGCTTTTGATAAAAAGTGTTTAGATAAATAATGTAACGAATGTATCTTTGTGAAGAGTTGATTGAACAAATTTATCAGAAGGGAGTTAAGCAGAATTAACCTGTTCTGAAATTCTAGTTCGCTCGAGTGTTTAATGCATCCCTTTGACGGGTACAGGTTGTTTACGCTGGTAACAACCAAGAAAACTCAATTGGAATAAATTTAACTGGGAACATGGCTTCCGATCAATCAACAACGTTTTTTCCCGCATCGTTTACTTTATTTTAGGTCCATTACCTGTAGCGTTACGGAACTCGACTGGGCGGCAAGAACTGAGACGACTTTATCAAACCCTCCGCCCAGAAATCTTGGAACGCTCCCGTCTGAGCACTGGAATTCCGTGTCGTGGTATTCGTTCACGTGAGCTATGAACCCTTTTATTTTCAAAAATAAAAGCACAAATTTTTTTATATCGAATAAAAATGATAACAAATATTATCTTTAGCCTCACAATTCAGTCTACAAAATTCAATACATCATATACAATATTTATATTTACCCTTTACGAAATTCAATGCCTGCTGCAGCGCATGATTTGGATTGTCACAGGAATCAAAAGCAAGAACACCGAGTTTTATCCCCGGTAGGATTCTCGGATTTTGATTTATCTGTTGTACAGTGAAAAGCATTGCCTCTAGAGGTTGAATACCATCTTCTAGCTGCAAAATAAAAGTCCAGGAAAAAACTCGATAAAAAATAAAAGAAAAATTCTATTTTCAATCTTTACTATCCTTTTAAAAAAATTTTGGAATTTTATTTATTATAATTATTTATTTTTAAAAATCTATCCGTCAAATTTAGTTATATATTAATATCTCAAAAATAACTCTCTGGTAGTGAGAATGTTTAGCGACCATGCGCCACCTGTTGGAAATTTTTAATACTAATTTTTAAAAAAGTTTTGGGATTTTATTTATTATAATCTGTCAAATTTTATTTTATATATTAATATCTCAAAAATTAACTCTCTGGTAGTGAGAAGATTTAGCGACCATGCGCTACCTGTTGGAAATTTTTGATATTAATTTTTAAAAAATTATTTTTCGGTATATATGACCGTATAAACGTATTAAAAATTTGTTTTCACAGGTAAGATCATAAAATTTCGATAAAAATGGTAATTTCAATAAATATCCACGGAAAGAAAAATCGAGTATGAATTAAATCAAACTCTTTAATAACTATGACCGATAAATTTTTTTTCAATTACATGGAAAATTTATACCGCATTCAAGACCCTGCACTAGATGTTATCAGTAATGAATGGCTCTAATTCTTACAGTCATAGTCATATATTATATAATTCAAGTTGAACTGAAGAAACTCCGATCTACTCGTTCCAATTGGGTTCCTGCCAAATACAAAGACACTTGCTCATTTTTTTTATATATTTACTTTTTTGGCTCTATACTGCTTGTGTCAAGATACTAGATACAGTAAAGTACGATTTGACGTGTCTACCGGGCAGTGACACGTGACTTTCGGTTGTAAAAGTACCCACTCGATCGAAAAGCCGTGTTAAGGGTTCCTCGTCTTATCAATTTAATCAGATGTTATTTTGTTTTTTATTTTTACAAAACTTCGCCTTTAGTTTATATTTTGTTATTATTTTTATCATCGCCTAGAGAACAAGTAACTTTACTTAAGCTCACCTGAATATTACCGCAGCTCTTGCCGTCGGAGCCTTTCTTGTGGACGGGAAAAAGCGCTCCAAGTGTTATATCGCCGCTGACATTAACGTACAACTTGCCAGCCGTGAGATAATTTGAAGTAATAAATGTTAAAAATATAAATATCTTTCTATCCATCTTATCCAAGTATTTTATTTATTAACTTCTTTGTAAATTAATGTGGATATTAATATTTATTCAGATTCTTGGCCAGAGCTTGCGTCAGAGGACACGCAAATAAATTTCCAGGTTTCACGCTGAAATAAAAAAAAATAAAAAATTGTTAATTTAGCAAAAGAAGAGATGAAGAAAGACAAAGAAGAAAAATGTGTGATTTAATAACATTGAGGTGATCAAAATAAGGTCGGGTGTGCTCGGATACGTTCGCTTTTATTCAACATCAGAAAATACTTAAAATTGAGCTATTGATTCTTCGACCACTCTTTATTCTTCATCGGCTACTCGAGAAAACGCGTCTACAAGTGCCTTTCTTTCTTCTCTTCTTTGATTTTTTCTTTCAGCTTTATTTCTTCTTTTCTTCGAATCTCATCTGTATTCATTTTAAGCACTAAATTACTCCTCAATAACTTTTTTTTAAGCTCCAATATATCGACAATTCTTTTATCACTGCTTTGAAAATTTATTGTTATTAGAAATCTTTTTTTTTAGAAATTAATAGTATATTACATACCTAGGCCAGTAAAATAAGAAAAGTCTCAGACCACATGTAATTGTTGGCCGAAGCGAAGCCGAGGTTGACAAACATGTGGTCTGAGGCTTTACTTTTTACTGGCCAAGGTGTGTATACTATTTTTCTGCTCGACGTAGCCGGAATGTGGCAACTTTGTTTAGCGCAGCGGCCAGAAAGTTGCCACTTTCCGGCCGGAGGGCAGAAAAATTCTTTAATTAAAAAAAACTAGCTTAGGTAAAAATATAAAATAATATATTTCCATTTTTTTTTAAACTTATTTTCAGCGAGTAAGATTGAATGGGAAGCTAAGTCTTAGGAAATGAAAGAAAGAAGTAGAGTAAACGTAAAGTAAAGCCTTCAAAGAAGTACTCGCTCGTTCAAATCCTTGAGTTGTAAAAAATCTAATACAGGAGCAGAGCTTTGAAAGCGGAAGAACAAAACCCTGTCAGTGGCAGGAAGAAATAAGTGGGAGGACATTTAAATAGGTTCCCTGGTTGCTTACCAGGACGGTTTAATTACACGTGGAACGTATAATGTAAAACATGTAGTAGGTAAACATACTAAGTTGTAGATTTTAGTTGGTTTACGCATAAATGCATGGTGATGTTTGTAAAAAGCACTTGATGGGATTCTTGACAAAGTTAATATCGATTAATCAAACTGGCTCGCATTTGGTATTTAGTGTCGAGTGTCGACATGGGAGATTAATTGTATTATCAACGCTTCCACATATCGCCACTATAATTAATTATATATTCTCTCATTTACATTTGCTTACCAATGCAACAGTACCTATCCACCGAAACTATTCCGTTGAATCAGTTTGAATTTCAGATACAGCATAAATTAATTAACTGCCAATTCAATAACTTTGTTCACTTTAATCGCTCATAAATTTTCTATCTCTCAATTATAAAACATTGCAAGTAATGAATTTAAATTAAAAATTATTAGAGAGACTGTCGTGACTTGTGAACTAAAAAAAATTAAAATTTTTCTTTATTAAATAATGACTTTTCCTAAATTGCACTGTACTTTCTTAAGTATTGAAATTTTTTAAAATATAAGCTCATCCCGATGTTACACTCATCAAGAGCTTTTATTTGAGTACCCACATGCATTTTTATATATTTTATATACATGGTATTTGTGAAATATATAAATATATAAAATATATGAAAAATTGATGTGGGTACTCAAATGAAAGGTCTTGATGAGTACAACGTCAGGATGAGCTTATATCTTCCAAAATATCATTAGTTGACAAGATAGCAAAGTCAGTTCTTAATTATTAACATTTTTTAAAATATGAGCTCATTATAATGTTACACTCATCAAGAGCTTTCATTTGAGTACCCACATGCATTTTTATATATTTTTCATATATTTATATATATAAATATATAAAATATATTAAAAATTGATGTGGGTACTCAAATTAAAGGTCTCGATGAGTGTAACATCGGGATGAGCTTATATCTTTAAAAATGTCATTAGTTGACAAGATACAATGTCATTTCTTAATTATTGACATTTTTTAAGATATAAACTCATTTCGATGTTACACTCATCGAGACCTTTCATTTAAGTACCCACATGGCATTTTCATATATTTATATAAATTATATAAAGGTCTCGATGAGTGTAACATCGGGATGAGCTTATATCTTTAAAAATGTCATTAGTTGACAAGATACAATGTCATTTCTTAATTATTGACATTTTTTAAGATATAAACTCATTTCGATGTTACACTCATCGAGACCTTTCATTTAAGTACCCACATGGCATTTTTTATATATTATATATATATATGGTATTTGTGAAATATATAAAATATATGAAAAATTGATGTGGGTACTCTAATGAAAGGTCTCGATGAGTGTAATGTCGGGATGAGCTTATATCATTAAAAATGTCAATATTTCACAAGATAAAAGGTCATTTCTTAATTATGTATCTAGAGATAGAGCATTTTTTAATGCAGTTTGAATACTTATCATAATAAATTGACTATCGGTGAAAATGAAATGAAATAACTATCCTGGGAACAAAATTTTTCTTTTTCTTTTAATAATATAGATTATTAATTAAAAAATTATTTTAAAAAGTAAGATATGATTTTTATTACTATGAAAAAAACATCAACTAGTTAATAAATATTGAATCTAAAATATTTTATTTCGTCATAAAAAAGTGAAGTTTATATTTATTGATAAGTTATTTATATTTATAGTCTCATAAATAGATTGATGGTAAATTAAATAAAATTGATGGTTAAAATATAAACTGACAGCTAATTCATACAGTAAATACTCTCTCTCAGCGTGTTTGCTAACAAGCTTTCCGTATTTCTTATTCCTCTCATAAATATTGAAAAATATAAATTTATAGATTACGTATTTCACTTTATGATATAATAATAAATTGAATAATTATTTTCATAGCGCTGTTCGACGAAGGAATATCTCTAAATATATAAATACGCGGGTATCAAGTAGCACAATTTATATGCAGTCAGACCTGGAAAATTTCATTAGTAGCGCTAGTGACATTTTTATTAATTCTCTTCTTTAAATATACATGTACACGCTACGACTCGAATTAAATTTTCATAACAAATCTGATGAATATTATAAATTATAATTAGCTCGATCGCTAGCAGATTATTTAATTTTAACATTTTCGAGGTTACAAATTTTACAATAATGTAGATTGTAAATTATATTTCCGGGAATGAAAAATAAGGTGGAATGACATTTTCTAATTTAAAATTGGCGTATCGTGGGGTTCATTTGATATTTTGATGAAAATAGAGAAACCGTCGCAATGCGTATGTCAGTTGGCTTGATTAGATATTCGTATCCAGCTATATCGTTTAGCGGAATAATGATTTTATGAATAAATAAATTATACATGAGGGTATTGCTAAAAAATATGTATTGATATCAAATCATCCGTTCTGAAGAATAATAATAATAATAGATCAGTAAATTTATTTTTTAAGAAATACTTTGTATTTATTTTTACTCAAAAAAATTATATAAAAATTTACAATTTTACTCTTGTATTTTTTTTTTTTATTTTTAATTAAAAATCTTGTTTAATTCAAAAGTAATTTTTTAAAAATTAAATCTAATTTTCAGGTCAATTGTAATGCTCACAAAATTAATCTCTAATTTTATTTATCGTCATTGCGATAGCGAGAATAAATGAACAATAGATCTAATTTAGTGGTATTATCTAAACCTATCTTAATCAAGCATTATCTGATATATAGATTGAACATTTTACGATTTATTTTTCCCAGGCTATTTGACTCGGGAAATCCAACAGTATTTGTTCAGCCAGAAAATTACAGCCGTTTTCCCAATTGAACTATTATATACACGTATATAGACAGGGAGGGTAGCCTATACGAAATCCAAATGAAAAATTTTCCGCCAGCATTTCTTTATCTATTGCAAAAGTAGTAATTAAAAAAAATATATATATAAAAAAAAGTGTAAATATTTTTTTTTTAAAGTAAAGGACGAAAAAATAAGTATAAAAAAGCTTTGTGTTTACGGAGAAAAATAGTTTGTGTAGAATAAAGTTAATCTCAGTGTTGAAATTACGGTAAAAAGCCGACACTGAGAGCGTAAAGAAAAAAAACAGTGGCAAACATACACACGGCACTTGCTGATTCGCACTGTCAAAGAGTGCTTGAACGTTCACAATAATAGAACAACTCGAAGCAGCTTTTGCACATTTAGGTTTTCCGTGCAAATATTAATTCGAGAGTGCTCATAAAATTACATAATTATTTATTTTATTTTATTTTTTTTTTGTGAAATTAAATTATGATTTTTATATTAAATTGACAATGACTAATTGAAGTTTATGAATTAATAAATGATTATAATTGCAAATTCTTTTGATGTAAAGCACAAAGAAGTTATGATGAAGTAATATTGCCTTTTATAAGAAGGTTAACAACAAATTTATTCTTGCTTTGAAGACTAAAATGAATATTAATTATTTTATTCAATATTACGGAATTTATAATAAAAATAACATGATTTGGGAGGAAGGAGAAAGCGTTATTTAATTTAAAGACTGAGTGCAGGTCAACCAGAGCGACTGTCAAGTCGGGAAGAAAATTGTCGGGACGAGAGAAATTTAGCCTTGTTATCAGTCTAAAGGAAATTGCTCACTGTTTTACTTCGACGGTGGCTGGATGTCTCTTTCTACTCTTACTCGGTCTTTAGTTACAGAACCAATTGGTGAATTTGTCCCCACTTCTAACCAATAGCTGATTCCTGATAATCGGAAGTGGTGACGTAGATCCGATTTCATTTCCAGTCTATTGGACGAGCAAACCGCAGAAGGGTTTATTTACTTCAAAATGATAAATAATTAGGTGGGTTGAAATTTTTAAATACTTCACTTCATTGTTTTCGGTTTTAATTAATTTAATATCAACATTGTGGGAAATTTCATTTAAAAATTAGAACGAAATTTAATTAAGTCAGTTGTGAAACGTAAATAAAATTAAATATTGAAGCAAGTAAGAATTATTAATCGTGAAAAAAAAAGTTCAACTTTTTTGTGAACTAAAATGTAATTTATTAAACACTTTTTTTTTTGTCTGTTTATTAATTATTTTTCAATCAACGTAATAAGTAAATTAAAATCCAATCACTTTGATTTCATAAAAATGTGATCAAAGAAGTTTACAGAATTTTTTTTTAATAATTTATAAATTAACTTAGCAAAAATCAGCAATGAAAAAAAGATTAAAGAAAAAAATGTCATTCCATCACATTTTAATCATGAAATATTTAAAATAAATATCCGGGAATTTTTTCAATAAAAAGACTAGATTAAATTCTTGTAAGATTCATCGTAATTCTGTGAATTTCTCGACAATCTATCTAATGAATATTCATGTGAATATATCTATATGAATGTAAATATGTATATACAACGCAATAAATGAAATCTTAATCAAGAATCGGGATTAGAGCGGTATCCAAAGTCCTAGAGAATAAGAGACAGAAGATGAATCGGAGTTATCGATTTCCACGTATCGAAGAGAAGTGAAAATAAAATAATATTGGTTTATTGTCTGTCGAGTAATTTGTACAATTTAACTGGTTACTTATCTGGAAACTTAACAAAAATGACAGATTAAATATAGTGATAGTAAATAGTTGGCAATAAAATGTCAATATATCAAAGTGACCTGGACGGTGGAGCTTTTGTACGTGACACTATTAATCCGTATGACATCCCGCATCGCACGATAATTTATCTCGAATTATAAAAAAAAAGTTCTGGGTACTAAATGTATAGACAAATATAAATATATCATGCATGTACGTAGGTCTATATATTTATATATCTACGTGTGTGTAAAATAAAACCACCGAGCAATTGGAATCGAATTTAACGTCAGTTTTGTACAAACAAAAATAAATCTATAGGGTAAAATTTTACGCAATATACCTGCCCGATATACGTCACTTTCAGTACTTTTCGGGATTTCACTTTATAAATTTGTTAGTTTGTATTTGTTGTGTATCAAACTTCACAAATAATCTAAATAATTTGTTCGGGGAATATCAGATTAACTCTGGGTCAAATTAACACATTATTATTTTAAAGTGCGTTTTAATTTAAAGTAAATTTTTTTTTTTATCATTATTATCTATATTATTAAGAAAATACGAAAAATTTTGTTTCCAGGTTTTATAAGGGAAAACCTTTTCAAGGTTTTATTTCATTCTCACCGATAGTTATTCTATAATGATAATTATTTAGGCTGCATTTAAAAATTCTCTATTTCTAGATACATAATTAAGAAATGATCTTGTATCTTGTGAAATATTGACATTGTTAAAGATATAAGCTCATCCCGATGTTATACTCATCGAGACCTTTCATTTGAGTACCCACATCAATTTTTCATATATTTTATATATTTATATATTTCACAAATACCATATTTATGAAATATATGAAAAATGCCATGTGGGTACTTAAATGAAAGGTCTCAATGAGTCTAACATCCAAATGAGATTATATCTTAAAAAATGTCAATAATTAAGAAATGACCTTGTATCTTGTGAAATATTGACATTTTTAAAGATATAAGCTCATCCTGATGTTACACTCATCAAGACCTTTCATTTGAGTACCCACATTAATTTTTCATATATTTTATATATCTATATATATGTATATATGAAAAATATATGAAAATGCATGTGGGTATTCAAATAAAAGCTCTTGATGAGTGTATCATCGGGATGAGCTTATATCTTTAAAAACGTCAATATTTAAGAAAGTACAGTGCAATTTAACAAAATTCATTATTTAATAAAGCAAAATTTCAATTTTTCTTAGTTGCTAGTTATTATTATTTCAAAATATTTTTATATTATTTCAAGTCTTGAACATTTTCTATACTTCAAACGATGAATTATTTAAGACAAAACTCGAAAGTAATTAACGAATCTCAATGAGGTTATTATATCTTTTTTATTGTACAAACTCTTATTATCTTTTCAATTTGAATATCCATTTAAAAAACGGAAGAATAAGAACTCTACGAGAGAATCTCACGGTTATTCTTTGAATTAAACATTAATTCATCTTTCAAGACTTTTTTCGATCGTTAAATAATTACGAATTAACGGTTTTCAATATCCTGTTCGTATTCGACAGTCGTGACCTATTGTAAATCCAATCCAAGAATGACGTGGACTATTTAAAGTCTACGAGCCAATGAAAAGAGACCTACGCAATGTAAAAATAATCATTGATTCCAATGATCATTCATTCTCAATCCGAATATAACAGTTGATTTTAAATTCACACGTATTTTTATTGAGTTTTTTTTTATAAATAACTTCCCCAAAAATAAATAAAAATAATGAATATTTTAATTACTCCCGGCGACAACTATTTCGATCGTGTACCTTAAGTCTTAGCGGTTTTATTGAACAAACCTAAACTCCACCCTACAGAGGAGTGTTTGAATAAACTTGGCCCCTCTTGTAAACCGATAATTACTTTCGACCTCACTAAAGATCAACCCACACTATTTAAACATCTACATCGTTATTATCATTCTCTTGAAATAAATATTCTGTCATCATCAATCTATTAAAAAAAAATTAATAACAATAATAATAATAGTAATGATAATAATAAATAAACTAAAGATAAATATTTTAAAAAGTCCAACAAAATTAAATTAACGATCCCCTTTTAATTTCCCTCTCTTTGATCGTAAAATAATTGCCAAATTATAAAATATAATTAAAACTCGGTATGAAAATTTAGCGAGCCTGCGTAAAACTCAATCAATTAAAGTTAATTGCTATTAATATCGAACATTTACCAATCAATTACCTGAAATAAATATCAAAAAAAGAAAAAAACATATGCTAAATAAATATAATCTAAAATTGACGAACTGACATTGAAAAGTCGGGATTAAAAGCGCGATTTATCAACACCTACACGCAATACATGCTCATACGAGTACCAATGTGTGTCTGGAGTCTGTAAAGCGAACCACAGACGCAGATGTAGATGGAGAACATTGTACGCAGCATGTCATTGACAAGACAAGAGAGTATGTTGGAGTTGATGAATAGCAGGAAGGTAAAGGGCTCATTGTTATTCAATCGTTCGCAGAGTTGATGATGCACTCAGTGTGTATGGATCGCTCAATATGTATTCAAAGCTTTCATACTCGCTCAACCCTACTGTGGATCTCCTTTCTTTACCCGTCAACTCGTCGCCACCGAGTCCCAATTAAAAAACACCATTATTTAAAGTTTAAACTCGACAAATAGATCTCAGTATATATCAATTATAATAACTAAACAATTTATCTCAAGTTTAACTTTGGAAATTTTAATTATATTTTTTTAAAAAATTTATTTTTAAATATTGGACCAAATTTTTATAAAAATTATTTTTTTTTCGTCTTGTTGATAAATTTTCATGTAAAAAATAAAAAATAAGAAATTAAAAACATTGATATGTTTAATTAAATTAAATTAATTATTTAAAAAAATTTTTATATGGCGATTTTTTCAAGAAGTAAATTATTATAGAAAAAATTTATTAAAAAAATGCAATTTATAAAATTTTTTTTAATGTTTGATTAAAAAAAAAAAAATTAAAGGTTCACTCAAAAATTTTTCGTATTTTTTAAAAATTAATCCAACTATTCTCGAGGCAACTCATTACCTCAGTACACTCAACCCGGTTGTCTTAATGAAACGACAATTCAAGTCCAACTTGAGATTTTATTACAAAAACATGTACATGCAAAATCTTAATAAATGTATGAAGCATGTTGTGTACCCGGAGTAATTAACTGTTTTGAGAGTACTTTATTTTCGGAGTAGCATGAACAAGTGTGTGAGTGGGTAGCGGCCGAGGAGCAGATACGTTAAAAATAAATGAGAAGAAAATAAAGTAAAAAAATGTGAGTTTAGTTCCACGAGTGAAACGAATAGAACGTGTCTTGGGTAAAGCAGGTACCTCTGGGAGGGATCAAGAGTTTATACCTTATTCTCCTTGATACGGAGCTACTCTCTGGTCTACCAGCGGTGAAGACTGCCTGAGGAACTTGAATTATAAATAAACGGTGAACCATCAGGGTTATGCTAGACGTTTATCTAAACCCCGACAATCCTCATGTCAAAGAAACTTTGTACATACAACTTAGTCTATTCAGACGATGTATAAATATCTGTATTTATAAATTTATATATAGGTATATTGTCAGTGAATAGACGGGCTTATGTATACTTATGTATGCTTAAGAATACAGGTGAAATTCGCGGTTACTTGGTTCACAATACCGCGACTACTTGTCTCACCCCAACAACCTTTCTTTTATCAATGTACATTTTCATGAGTTGAGTGAAAGACAGATCCGAGTCTTTGCTGGAATAAAAACAAAAAAAATTTTCTATATAAAATGGAAATAAAAAAATATAAATAACTGAATGGTTTTCTTTCTTTAGAAGCTGAACCACTGGGTCGCTCGGTTGAACTGTGGGTTTATGCACAATACATTTTTTAACTGAGTGAAAATAATTTTTAAAATGAATCTAATAAAAGGGCATTAATAAATAAAATTTATGAATAAAGGCGCGAGATTTTATTTATTGCCGTTATTTATTCTTTGGGTAAAAAATAAATTAATTAATACTTACTTTTGTTAATTTTAAAAGTTAATTATACAGAAGCATTGTCTTGATTTTTCAGGAAAATAATCACTGACGTGTTTAAAATTTTGAAATTCTAAAAACGCCGGGTGTATTTTTTTTTTCTATTGTTGAGAAAATAGAAAATGTTATTTCACCGTGACAGTGGGGCTGTGATTATTGTTGAGTTATCAAGACACATTGTCATCACTCGCACTCGCGATTCGCGACTGAGACTGAATGCCAGTTGGTAGCTTTTGGGTTTAGATGCGAAACTTATGCGCGCGCCTATACTACTAGAAGACGCGTTCACCCGATCACTCTTTTTAACTTTTTTTCTCGGTATTCCTTTTATTTTTTTTATCTGCTTTTTTTAGTTTATAACTATAACATTATTGTTGATTGCCTAAACGCTTATAATTTTATGATTTTAGCTAGCTTAGCGCTTTAGTCATTTTTTTAAATTCATAAGTGTTTTCTTTCAAGTCTTTGGCTGTGACAAGTTAGTAAAAAAATTAAAAATTTCTATAATTTATCACAAAACATGTAAAAATTGAAATTATCTTCAGGTATAAAACAGTCTGATTATTTTTAAACAAAGTTTTGTATTTTTTTCTTTGTTAAATTAATTAATTGATAAACATAATTTATTTTGGACTAATTATTTACTCTGTAATAATTTATGATCTTTAAATAACATTTTTAAAAAAATTATAATTGTCTTTTAATACTCAAATAAAAACTCACGAATATTTCGAGCATTATAATTAGAAAAAACAATAATAAGATTTATAAAATCATAAATATTAAAATGATCTTTTTCGTAAATTCTCTAGAGAAATTAAAATTAAATTCTCGTGAAATTGAAAATAAAAAGACAGTATAACGAGATGGAAATCCAGTGTTTTTTTTATTCCTATAACAACTTATATTTCTCTTTCTTATACACTTTATATTATTTCTCGTTTGTTGTGGAAAATTCTTTGACATCTAAACTTAAACAGCTGGAAATACACTTGTATAAAAAGCTCATTGTTATTGAAAAAAGAATTTACGAAAAGAATAAAAAAGCTTAAATCTTCTCGAAATTAAAAATCTTTAAAAAATATTTCCACATTTTTATTCCCCTATTATTAGTTTCATTATAAATAACAAATTACCAGAAAAGCATCCGCTTGAAATCCTCTTACAAGAATCTGCAATGATTTTTCGTTTTTCGACGTTTAACTTTATCCGGTCTGAAATATTCATTGAGCTATTTCTCGCCGGAATTTTACATTTTTATATATATATATATATATATATATTTCCGGCCAGTTCGATGAATAAAAATGCCTTGGTAGTAAATGAATGATTTATTGATAGCAGAAAAATATTTTTGTTTATGAAAAATTCCCGGTGGGGCTGTAACGTTAGAAAATTTAAATCATGTCGGAATTAATGATTTATTGGTTCGAACTATTGAAATTTGGAGGCAGTATTTTTGAATTTATAGTCCATATGGTACTCCAAGTGTTCCTAACCGATAAATTCGGTTCGAATCGTACCCAGGTAACCACTGCTACAGACAAACTTTTAATTAGCCTTCTATTATCCTACTCATGAGATTAAACCGCGTAAAATATTTTGAATACAAAAAACTAATTTCAATTCGGGAAGTTAACTTTTTTTATCGCTTGATGAACAAATTTAATTAGCTTTTTGAAGTTATGTTTATATTCTTTGTCAAAAATTAATCTTTTAAGTGGTGTAAATCTTTAATTTCAAAAGTTGCGATAAAAACTGTGTGTAAAAGGTTTAAAATTAAAATTCTGCCAAATATTGAATGTATAAATAAAAAAAAAATCAAATTTATAATTTAAATTTTACAATAAATTTTTTTAATAATAACTTTTAACATAAATAATGATTGCTAGCAACCTTGTAGTCACTATGTGACTGCCGTGACTTGTGAATTATAAGTAAATAAAATTTTGCTTTATTAAATAATGACTTTTGTTAAATTGCACTGTACTTTCTTAACTATTGACATTTTTAAAGATATAAGCTCATCCCGATGCTACTCTCATCAAAAGCTTTCATTTGAGTACCCACATGCATTTTGATATATTTTTCATATATACATATATATATATATAATATATATAAATATATGAAAAAATGATGTGGGTACTCAAATAAAAGGTATCGATGAGTGTAATGTCAGAGTGAGCTTATATCTTTAATAATGTCAATATTTCACAAGATAATAGGTCATTTCTTAATTATGTATAATAAATAATAATTAATTATCTTTTAAAAATATAGATGACTATTATTAATAATTAAAAAGTAAGCTTGGCAATTAAATCAAAAGTTTTGAACGAAAAATATAAATAATTAAAATATTAAGTGGAAATTTAAGTAATTTATAATTTATGATAATTTCCGTATAAAATTTAAACCAGTAAAGAGCTTTACTCAATTTACAAACTCTTTCTTAATGTAAACTAAAGTTTTGTGAATTTCCGAGCGTTATATATTAAGAGATAACATAAATAATAAAAATACAAATCTAGTTGGCTGTTGGAGTCTCGAGCGAGAGGAAACATATGAAGACTGACGAAGCAAAAGTTGGATCGATATGTAGTTTACGAACTGCACCAGAATGTTAAGATAATACCTCGCGATATGCAAGGCCGTGTCACACTCAGGGTCTTTCTCATCCGGTGTTTTCAAGCTCGTCTTCGTCTTTTCAGCGAACTCTAACTCAACTCTAACTCCGGCCCCTCCCGCCGAACTCGTACCTCCGGTTCCCGTGTAGTAGTATTAGGGTGTGTCAAGATAATTCGCTCCTGATGGCACTCGAGATTAGAGGGATCATTGACGTAAACGAGATAGATCCGAGGATGGATATCTACACCCACCTCCACACCCATACACCGTCGTCGAGCCTCGAGTCCCAAGTGATATGTCGCTAGTCGTTTTGGCACGGAAACCTATACGCCTACGACTACTACTGCGACCTGTACTAACTTTCCGACCAAGATCTGATCTATATCACAAACGAGCCGAATTGCAAGCTCACTTTATCTTACTTTTTACTTTTTCCCTCTATCTTACTCTCTCTGGATACTTCCTATTCTCATCTCCAGGCTTAGAGGTCGCCTCCTTTTTATTATCATAGTTGTATTTATAGTTTTACTGCTACTTAAAAGTAATAGCTCTTTAAAACTTGAATTATGTCTCCCAGATGGATATATTGTGTCTTATCAAATTTTATATGCTTCGCTTCGAACAATTTTGATACTTTAATTTATATTTATGAGTACAACTATTAAGTTTTTAAAAGTGACAATAATAATAATAACTAGCAGCTTTGCAGTCACTATGTAACTGCCGTCACTTGTAAACTATAAATATTTAAAGTTTTGCTTTATTAAATAATGACTTGGGTTAAATATTGCACTGTACTTTCTTAAATATTGATATTTTGAAAGATATAAGCTCATCCCGCTGTTACACTCATCAAGAGCTTTCATTTGAGTACCCACATGCATTTTCATATATTTTTCATATATACATATATATAATAATATAAATATATGAAAAATTGATGTGGGTACTCAAATCAAAGGTCTCGATGAGTGTAACATCGGGATGAGCTTATATCTTTAAAAATATCATTAGTCGACAAGATACAACGTCATTTCTTAATTATTGACAATTTTTAAGATATACTTTTTAAGAGTGTAAGAGATACACTCATTTTGATGTTACACTCATCGAGACCTTTCATTTAAGTACCCACATGGCATTTTTTATATATTTTATATATATGGTATTTGTGAAATATATAAATATATAAAATATATGAAAAATTGATGTGGGTATTCAAATAAAAGGTCTCGATGAGTGTAACATCGGGATGAGCTTATATCTTTAAAAGTGTCAATAGTTCACAAGATATAAGGTCATTTCTTAATTATGCATGTGACTATCATGAAAACAAAATTTTTCTTATTCTCTTAATAATACAGATAATAATAATAAATATTTTTTTTTATAAAAAAAATTGATTTTAATTTCGGGAAGTTAAAAAACAGCTACTTGAAGTCACCCTTGATATCCTAAAAATTGAAAGATATCAATAACTCGGTGATGTCGCTTGTCTCATGTCAGAAGTCTTTCGCTTCAGGGCGAGGCCCTTCAGCTGTTGCTAGACGATAGCAATAATAATAATTGTTGTATACTTACTATAATGTGAGGATGAGTCTAAGGAAGATAGGGGGAAGTAACAAGTGATTATACAATGTCACCGCACCTTGGGAAAGGCATCCATCATCCGTATAATGTCAATTATTCAAATTAGCTTCAAAAATAATCGAAAAGAGGGGATAAAAAAGGGGTTTAACTTTTTTACAGGATAAAAAATTTTAACTAAAATTAATTTGACACTCTGGGAGATTTAAGTTAATAAACCTTATAAAAATTTCATTAACTCTCGGGAACTTTTCTTCATATTAGTCTTTTCGATCTCAATAATCTAATTTTTGTGAGAGTTTATTAGATTCAAATTTATTTTTATAGTTACGGTTAAATAGAATTTTAGATCAATAAAAAATAATTATTTTTTGGAGTTAATAAAATTTTATTCTCTATTCGAGAATTGAATTTTTCTGTAAAATAAAAATTGTCATAAAAGCAACGGGCTTAAAAAACTGAAATCAATTTTTCGCATGACCGACGAGAGCACTGCAATTTATTAGATAAAGAAATTTGAATAAATTTTGGAAAATAATAAATTCAAAATATTTAAAACTATTACAAAAATTCGATATTCATAGGATGTAAAATATTCAATAGTTTATAAATCTCGAGGGCTGAAATATTGAAAATTAAAAAACGATGCGACATATACTCGCTTTACGATTATGAAAAATGGTAAAAAAGGTTAACAGTGCACAGTGCGTTCTCGTTGTGGATTATGAATGAATCGATGTCACAGAATTGCTGACAAGTCATACAGAACTGCCGTAAGCTAGATACATATATTGAACAATGGAACACGTAATATTTCGATATTTCTTCTTTGTACAATGTATATGAACTCTTTACTTGGAGAGCTACGAATTTTCTGAACCCGCCAGCGTTTTATGCTTTTTAATATTTTATTTCTATCCTCTACTTATTTTTTTTTTATTTTTTTTTTTAATAATATGTACTCTCAGAAATAAATATTTGGAATTTCCATTAACTACACATAAGTATTATATATTTTTTTATTTGTTTACAATAGTTAGTTTTCAGCCTCGTCTTCAAGCCGGTCTATTAAGCAACACAGGGAAATGCACTCAACTGGAAATTATATTTCCCCCGAGACTTTGATAATAATATATACCGAGAAAAATTTACGTAAATATAAGATCGAAAAATCTGAGAAAATAAAGCACGATAAGCCGTAAAATGAAAAAAAAATAGAATAACCCAAGAATCGACATTGCACGGGAAACTTTTTTTATGTTCTGTGACAAAAAATAAGTTTGCGAAATTAAATTTTGTCTGGGAAAATTTTTTTCCCAAACGCAATACTCGAGATCCATCTCCGTCCGGGTATGTAATAAAAAGAAAAATGTGTCCTTTATTTTATTTATGCTCGATATTTACTTTTCCGAATGTCTCAGCACAGAAAGATGAAAAAAATTCACAAATAGGCTATTTTATTCCAAGAGTCAAAGTTCATGACATATGATGAACCACAAAAAATTATTGCTCGGGCTAAAAAATTTAAAATTCAATTTTTCAGGGTATCCATGCGTGTAAACGGAAGTACATACTATATAGAAGATGGTTGTATGTATTGATATATAATCAGAGTCGCTTTAAGTAGTATAAAACCTCTTTCGTCAGACCACTTAATTTTCCGATAATTTAATAAACTGGTCTTTTATTTTCTCTGCTAAAACATTTACACAAATAATTTTGTTATCAGAGAAGTTTATGGTCTGTTTAGTACATACCATTAGTAAATTAAATTAAAATTTAATATGCAAATATTTGTATCTTTAATTTTTATTTTTTTTACGACTTGTTCAAAAATGAATAATTTTTAAATATAAAACTTGTAAAGCTATTAATTTTAAGAAGTCAAGTTTTCATCAAATTTCTACAGATAATCTAGGGAAATGTTTCAGAGATATCCGGCAGGTTCAGCTGTTTAACATATTTTCCCTTCACGGTGTAAAAAATTTGATTAAAAAAAGTTTCTTGTTAATTTATCATGCGCGTTATTTTAATGACAAAGAGTCAAAGATGAGGATTTTAATCAGCCTACTTTTATTTACATTTTTGTCTCATTTTTTATGCAAAACTTTTGGAAGCGTATTTCTGAGCAGAGGATGAAATCCGCGTGGTTTTGGCCTTACACTGGAGCGGGCTTTATATTTGACCCAAGATTGCGGAGTATATTCTGTCCGCAACAGCCTTGAGTGTTGAATGAGAAGACAGAAGGCAAGAAAGTTTAGTCGTTGTTAAGATATATACTTTGCATTTTCGTTTGTTATACATTCCTCTTCTATCCTATCTACTTCAACTTGTATGTACATTTTTTTTTCTCAACTTACTTTTATTTTATTGTTTTTTTTTTTTTACTTTATTCTATTTTATTTTACTCTTCGTATTTCATCTAGACTTACTTCGGAAGGAACTTTAAACCGGCTTTGTATTTCGAACGAGCGAGATTATAGTTGTGAAAAGTGGCAAATGCTGCTCTCTATATATTATTTCAGTATTTAATGCATTTATTTATCTCATAAATAATTCACTAAAAGAGCACCGAATAGCAGATGGGTGTAAATATTGAATTATAAATTTTTACATAAAAATAATTTTATTCTATTTTATTTTATACTTTTTTTTATTTACTGAAATGAAAAGCAAAACGCGAGACACGTCAAATCAGGTGTTTATTCTTCCTACACATGTTTTTTTTTTTTTTTTTTTTTTTTTTTTTTTTTTCAATTATTTTATTTCAATGTATTTTTTTCAAGCCAGTCGTTCTACAACAGTTTTTTTACTCCAATCAGCGATCTAGTTGATATTCGTTTGAGTCATTCATGCGTTACGTACTGAAGCAACTCAGTGAAAAATAAAGAGAAAACCGATGCAACATTTCGAATAAAAATCATTAAATTTAATTTAAATTAAAATAATCTCCGGAAATTGTTTTTATTTCTCAATAAGGGGTTAAAATATTTTCATGCATCGACCATTTATTTCTCGTTCATTAATTTAATTTTTAGTATTGTCAATAAATATCTAACAATTTACTTAATATTCTTAAAGATTAAAAATCCATTTATTTTCTTAAATTTTTATTAATCTATATTATTAAAAGAATAAGCAATAGTCAATTTATGATGTTAAGTATTTAGGCTGCATTCAAAAATGCTCTATCTCTAGATACATAATTAAGAAATGACCTTGTATCTTGTGAACTATTGACATTTTTAAAGATATAAGCTCATCCCGATGTTACACTCATCAAGACCTTTTATTTGAGTACCCACATCAATTTTTTCATATATTTATATATATTATATATATGTATATATGAAAAATATATCAAAATGCATGTGGGTACTCAAATGAAAGCTCTTGATGAGTATAACATCAGAATGAGCTTATATCTTTAAAAAAGTCAATAGTTAAGAAAGTACTGGCCATTTTAACAAATATCTTATGAACTATTGACATTTTTAAAGATATAAGCTCATCCCGATGTTATACTCATCAAGAGCTTTCATTTGAGTACCCACATCAATTTTTCATATATTTTATATATTATATGTATATATGTATATATGATAAATATATCAAAATGCATGTGGGTACTCAAATGAAAGTTCTTGATGAATGTAACATCGGGATGAGCTTATATCTTTAAAAACGTCAATAGTTAAAAAAGTACAGTGCAATTTAACAGAAATCATTATTTAATAAAGCAAAATTTATATATTTATAGTTCACAAGTCTCGACAGTCACAGAGTGACTGCAAGGTTGCTAGTATTAATTATAAAAATTAAAAATCCAAAAAATTACCAAAGGCTAATGTTAGAAAATTTCCTCTAAGGTTTGAACTTTTTTAACAAAATTGCTATTACATACAGCGAAGTAAAACTTAAAGACAATTACAATAATGAGTAATTGAAAATAATGGAGAGTCCGGAATATTAAACAATTAATCGAGTGATGGCATGTTCAATCACTATTATCATGTGTATCGCCGACGATGCATTTCTCCAGTGTGGTCGTTCGTTATCGGGAATGGGGTGTTATTGTTTGCTTGGAAGTTGGTGTCAGTGTGGTGAGTGTAGCAGTGGCTATCGTGTGTATTTGCCTCGTAGAACGCGATGGAATCCGATTAGGCCACCCAGCAACGTTCGGTGTCTCTAAATGGTGAATGTACTTGCATCGCTATTAGTTTACTCTCGCTTCCACTTCTTGCTATTGTGCCTGGCGCATCAGAATTTCCAATTTGTTTGATTTCATTAACTTGCATAAGCACAATCATGCCAAGAGACATTTTTACAACCACGCACTAAACCAGAGAATGCTTTTGCAGGAATATTAAATAATAAATAATTTAATAATTGCTTCATCTGAGGCATTTTGAAGCTGCCGATTGACAATTGCGGATTGTTAATTCACTGACAATTATTTAGATGTCTTGTAATGATAAGTTATAATTAATAAATTCACAACGTATGCCAGTGAATACTTTTAACATTGGATGTGGAATGAAAGAGAGGAGAAGAAAGAGACTCGTATGGGCAATTATTCAATAATCTGTTGCGGTGGATCTGTGCACCGGCACACAAGTAGCATAATCTGCTCGACCCGGTTCGTGACCAGTGTAGTGTAGCCGTTTCGTTTAGTTGCTCGAGATGTCTACATTGAGTAATAAGAGTGCTTGTCAGTTGTCAATCTAATCGCAACACAATCTCAAACTATATATACCGATATAATCGCTTGAAGCGAGAAATAAATAAGTGATTCGGTTTTTTCCACCTTAACAATGGATGAAAAACGGACGTTTGATTTAATAGATTGTGTTGTTTTTGCACTCATGTTAGGAGTGTCTGCGTTTGTTGGTGTTTATCATGCTTACAAAGCACGTAGCAATCCTGACGCTGTGAGAGAGTACTTGATAGGCGGCCAAAAAATGTCTATTTTCCCTATCAGTATGTCTTTAATCGCTAGGTAAATATTTTTTATTGATTCCAGGGATATAGTTGTTCTTTTGGGGTATAATTTTATTTTTTAAGCTGAATTTTACGCTTTTGGTAATTATTTAAAAAATTTTAATCGAAAAATTAAAATATTTACTAATTTCATTAGGATTTTTGGTAAATATTTATAAATGGGGTAAACCATTTTAATTTTTTTTTTTTTGAACTAAATTTTTATTTAATTTTATTGATATTTTTTCTTACAAGTTTTCAATTATGATATTCAAATTTTTTTTTAATTGTTCGTTATTTTATGTACTTTTCAAAAAAAAAATATATCAAAAAAAGATAAAATAGAAATTTGATCCATAAACATAAGAGCTAAAATTTTTCCAACTTTTACAGGCAAAAATAGCTATCGAAATCTTCATTTTTTCTTTTCATGATATTTGTTATCATAAATCCGCCGTAAAAACAAGCAGAATAAAAAAAAGCAATTTTTAAATGTTAATTTTTCATCTCGATATGGCCAAAAATAGGTTTGACCCTACTTGTACCCTACTTGACCCTACTTGTAAATAATTACCGGATTTTTGGATTTTAAAAATTCTTAAATTAAAATTTAAATGTTTTATGAATTTGTAAATATATCAGAGTTCTATAAATATAATGCTTAATATTTTAAAATTGTAGTTACATATCAGGAATCGCTCTACTAGGTCTACCAGCAGAAATGTACGTCTACGGAACACAATACTGGTCGGTGATAATCGCAGACGCGTTTGTTTCCCTGACAATGGCGATTATCTACTTACCAGTTTTCTACGGTCTGCAAATCACATCGTCTTATGAGGTTTTCTCAAAATTTAACTTGAATTTCTTCAAAAAAATTAATAGGTAGTACTAATAAAAAAATTTTCAGTACCTGGAACTGCGATTCAACAACTACGTCCGTCTACTGGGTTCGATAATATTCATAATAAAAATGGTGAGAAAATAAATGTTAAAAACTATTTTTCAACAAAAACTAAAGCACATAAAATAAAGTTTCGAAAAAATACGAGCGATTAAAATTAAAGGGTTTAAAATGTCAAATTCAAATGTCACATTCATCTTCATAACAGCCCTCGCATCCGTGTAAAAATGAGGTCAACGTACAAAATCACTAGCCTCGATCCACCGTCCGTCAAGATCATTGTCGTACGCGGATAGGATCATCCTGAGTAATTGACTGAAGTAGAGATAAATTAAAAGAATGCGTGAGAGTAAAACAATCATTGAAACAAACAGACTTCTCTCAGTTCTTCTCTCTCATTCTTGATACCATCTGACATTGAATAAGTGCGTTGATTCGAAAATAATTGGGATTTGCAATTACAGCTGCTTTACATACCGCTAGTGATCTACGTCCCGGCGCTAGCGTTCAATCAAGTCACTGGAATAAATGTTCACGTAGTCGCGCCACTTGTCTGCGCTGTTTGCATCTTTTACACCACACTGGTGAGTTATTTCAATTTATACTATAAACTTTAATATACATTTTGTATTTATAGATTATTATCGTCTATATGTAGATATATTACTACGAGATCCACGGAAGTAACCAGTCAATTCATTAACTAACGGCACATTCATCATTAATCTCGACATATATATGTTTACAATTTAAAATTTACAATTTATCGTTTGCGCCAATATATATTTACATTATTTTATTTCTTCAGGGTGGATTGAAGGCTGTCGTTTGGACGGACACTATTCAAACAGTTGTTATGTTTGGCGGAGTTATTATCGTCGCTGTTCTTGGGACAATAAGAGTTGGCGGGTTCGCAGAAGTTTGGAGGAGAAACTTCATTACCGGAAGAATCGAGTTCTTTAAGTAATTATCGATTTTTGTTGAGACACATTTATTTCCGTTAGCTGTTTGTTAGAATAAGAAGAAATTTTTTAATTTAATGGGACGTTACTGTCTCGGTGTCTGAAATACCGATACCGTACTTTTAGTTTTAGTTTTAGTTTTGCTTTTATTTGCTTCACATCCCAAACAATTTAAGACGGCTAAATGAGTAAGACGTTGCTCAAGGATTTTATCGAGAGCTTACGGCTGTCGATACGTATTGATAATTATTGTTCCGAAGTTTTTCTTTTTTTTTTTAACTACTTTTCTTTTAGAAAAACTAAAATTTTTTTATGCGGTTTGTTAAATTGCACTGTACTTTCTTAACTATTGACATTTTTAAAGATATAAGCTCATCCCGATGTTACACTCATCAAGAGCTTTCATTAGAGTACCCACATGCATTCTTATATATTTTTCATATATACATATATATAATATATATAAATATATGAAAAATTGATGTGGGTACTCAAATGAAAGGTCTCGATGAGTATAATATCGGGATGAGCTTATATCATTAAAAATGTGAATATTTCACGAAATACAAGGTCATTTCTTAATTATTGACATTTTTTAAGATATAAACTCATTTCGATGTTACACTCATCGAGACCTTTCATTTAAGTACCCATATGGCATTTTTTATATATTTTATATATATGGTATTTGTGAAATATATAAATATATAAAATATATGAAAAATTGATGTGGATACTCAAATGAAAGGTCTCGATGAGTGTAATGCCGGGATGAGCTTATATCTTCAAAAATGTCAATATTTCACAAGATAAAAGATCATTTCTTAATTATGTATCTAGAGATAGAGCATTTTTGAATGCTGCCTAAATACTTATCAACTTATCATTATATAAATTGACTATAAGAATGATATGAAACCTTGAAAAGGCACAAATTCAAGTCAAGACCTTTGCAATGACATTTTCTTATTCTCTTAATAATATAGATAATAATAATAAATTGAAATTTAATTCCAGTATGGACCCAAACCCGACAGTGAGACATACTTTTTGGACTGTAGTTGTTGGAAACTACTTGAACTGGCTCGCCACTTGCTCAGTCAACCAGGCTATGGTTCAACGTTGTCTCGCGATGCCAACTTTGAAGAAATCCAATATGTCAGTTCTTTTATATTAAAAACTTTTCTTTTAGTAGCAAACTTTACCACTAACTATTCATTAAAGCCTCATAGAATAAAATAGTACAATATTAATTTTTTAATCTCTTCAGCACCATTATGATTATGGCCGTCGGAATAATAACTATTGTCTCATTGAGCTGTTACACGGGGATCCTTATTTACGCGGCTTTCTACGACTGTGACCCGGTTGTCACCAAAGTAAGTAGTTAAATTTAATTAAAAAAATATAAAACTAAAAAATAATAAAGAGGACTTTTTTAATCCATGTAACTTTTGATTGGAAGCGATTGATATTTTTTTCCATCGTCAGCATTCAATTCACGCTATTCATTTCCATAGCATTGAATTTCAATTGAATTTTATTGATTTTTTATCTAATCTCCCTCACTAGCATTAAGCTACTTTTTTTATTTTTGTAAATAAAATTCTGATCTTTGGAAATTAGAGAAAATTGATTAACTATTTACTTTGCGTTTTCAGCAAATTAATAAAGCAGACCAGTTGCTGCCATTTTATGTGATGGAAATAGCCCAGTCAATTCCAGGATTACCGGGACTTTTTGTCTCTGGCGTATTCAGCGCAGCTTTAAGGTATATTACCTCGCATAAATACACTTTAGCTATTTATTACGTCCACTATATAATGATAAGCCTTTATAACTATGCATTATCCGGATAAATTGCCCTCTACACTAATAGCAATGCCTTTTTTTTCTACTTAATCACAAAACATTATTCTATTATTTACTCATTAAGCTTAACAGTTTTCCAATAATCCATTAACATCAACATTTTCATAAAATTCAATTATTTTCGATTTTATTAATGGAAAAACAAGAATAAAATTCTGAAAATTATTTAATCAGATTTAAAATGATTGAAGATAAATTAATTTTTTAATTATTGGAAAAATCTTCACTTCAATAACTTTCCGAGTTTTTTTTAACGTCAATTATCTCATTTTTCTGCGGCGATTTATTTCCGGGTAATTAAATCACAGAAAGGTCGCTGGTAAAAATGGGCATAATTCGGTTAGAAATTGTCGGACTTACTGTTGATGGTAGTCCACCCGAAACCTTGAGCTTTCGAAGGCGACCGACAGATTAGTGCTGAAATTTGTTCCACGAGAACTCGGAAGTAAAAAAAGTCAAGGATTTTTATTCTTTTTAATCAGTAACTTGGAAAAAATTCTGACGTTTAAATAATTAAAAGAATTTCGGACTTTTATTCTTTTTCAGTGCGACTTAAACTAGAGTTTTAAGATTTATTTTTTTTAATAAAAAAAAACTCGCCGTCAATTTTTTAAATCAATTAATTACATACTTGAAAATATTTTATTTAAAAAAATGTTATTGTTAATAGCACCATGTCGACGGGATTAAACTCAATGTCTGGCGTCATTTATGAGGATATGATTAAACCACTGATGAAGAAGCCTTTGTCCCAGGTAGCTGCCAGTCGGGTTATGAAGTTCATGGTTATATTCATTGGGATTATCTGTGTAGCTTTAGTATTTCTCGCTGAGAAACTCAGCAGTTTAATTCAGGTATATTTTACGAATTACATTTTTATTTAAAGAAATAACTAGCAACGTTGCAGTCACTATGTAACTGCCGTGACTTTTGAACTATAAAAAATTAAAATTTTGCTTTATTAAATAATGATTTTTGTTAAATTGCACTGTACTTTCTTGAATATTGACGTTTTTAAAAATATAAGCTCATCCCGATGTTACACTTATCAAGAGCTTTCATTTGAGTACTCACATCCATTTTTGATATATTTTTCATTTATACATATATATACTATATATTTTAAAGATATAAGCTCATCCCGTTGTTACACTTATCAAGAGCTTTCATTTGAGTACCCACATGCATTTTTGATATATTTTTCATATATACATATATATAATATATATAAATATATGAAAAATTGATGTGGGTACTCAAATGAAAGGTCTTGATGAGTGTAACATCGAGATGAGCTTATATCTTAAAAAATGTCAATATTTGACAAGATAAAAGGTCATTTCTTAAATTTGTATTTAGAGATAGAGCATTTTCGAATGTAGCCTAAATACTAATCATAATAAATTGATTATTGGTGAGAATGAAATGAAACCTTGAAAAGGCACAAATTTAAATCAAGACCTTTGCAATGACACTAATTTTCACTAAAAAATCCAATTTTATCATATGACTATCCTGGAAACAAAATTTTTTTTTATTCCTCTAATAATATAGATTATAGAAAAAAATTTATATTAATGATTTTTTTTTTGTTTTAATAAGCAATAAATAATTTTTCTAATATAAATTTATCCAATGTAAAATTTTCATATCCTAACAATAATTGCCGTTAATAATGAAAATATTAATTCCAGGCGGGAAAAAGTTTATCCGGAATAACAGCAGGACCGTTGCTCGGAATTTTCACCCTAGGGATGTTTTTTCCCTGTGCAAATTCAACGGTAATGTATATTCCACACGAGTAAACATATATAAATTAAAAGTAAAATTACAAATGAATAATGCAATGTCTTTGGTCGATATCCTCTCTATTCTAGCGTTCGAATAAATCAAATTAAAACGTGATTAAACACTTAAGCTCGCTTTAATCGATAATGATTTATCTGATACAAAGAGAGTGAAGTAACTTTAAAAATAAATAAAAGTAAAGTAAAATAAATTTCCTTGCTATCCGAGGGAATTTGAATTTGATTGAAATGTAAATTGGTAATTTCTGAAACAGGGCGCGCTAGTTGGAGCTTTAGTTAGTCTACATTTTGTAGCTTGGATCTCGTTAGGTACTCAAGCAGCACTTTCCAATGGTATTATTAAGATTCCGAAAAAACCGGTCTCCGTTGAAGGATGCTCGGAAATTTTACAAGCCACTGCTGCTAATGCAACATTAATTAAGGACACTATTAAGTAAAGTAGACCCTTTTTTTTTTTTAATTACCACCATTCTTTTTCTTCTCGTTATTAATTATTATTATTACTTTACAGCACGACGCCTTTTTTTCTCTACCAAATGTCGTATCTCTGGTACACGTGGATAGGGTTCCTCACGGCGATCATTATTGGATTATTTGTCTCCTGGCTTACCGGTTTCAATAAATATAAAAGCGAAGACAAAAAACTCTACACCCCTGTCATCCACTGTCTGTTGCCTTCGAGATCAAAGAAAACGGTAAATAAATAAATTATTAAATTAAATTAAATCAATCTCTGGATATAAATATTTAAATAAATTTCCATAAAAAATTAAATCACAATTTTTTTACTTACAGAACGCAATTAACCTTGAAGCAACGTCGGGTAGTTAATAAAAAATTTATATAAATTTAAATATAGAGCAATTTAAATGACTTTTTGTTGAATTTTTAACTCTGCCCTGATTCGACGGTCGATCGTCAAAGAACAAGCTGTATATAATTAAGAGACTGAGAGATGTAATGGAAACTGTGGTGATAATACATGTACAGAGGTACAGAGTAGTTTTAGTACAGAGAGCAACTAAACGAAAAGTTTCTTCAATTCCCTCGTTCTATGTATATCTTTTACATTCAACACTGGAGATACATAAAACCGAGTATATTCACGCTGTACTATGTAATCTCCGGTCAAATGAAAATATGATGCCAGTAAATGCGCTAAGCTATAAGTACCGTATGTCACAGCACCGCAAAATGGAAATTAGTTTCTGTAAAAAGAAAAAGTATTAATAAAAGACCGAAATAATATAAATGATAAAAAAATATGTAGATATTTTAATTTTTATTTAAATTTAAAGTATTATTTAATTTATCTTTTTAAATTCACAGAATAAAAATTATAAATTATCATAATTATTATTTAATCCGACGAATAACGATTTCAAAGAATAAAGTAGAATTGTTAGTTACATTAGGCAATTATTCAATTGCGCTTAACACGAGCTGACGAATTTCATTTATATTCTCGAGTTGGCACTGCACGGTTAGTTGTACTCTTTCCTTTTTATTATTATTTTATTGTTATTTTAATCCGGGTATTGAAATCTCGGAAAAATGGATCCAGAGCTCGATAAAGTTACATTCAGTTTTATTGATTACTGTGTATTCGGTTCAATGCTCGGAATATCCGCGGTCGTTGGTGTGTATCACGCATACAGAGGCCGCAAAAATCCGGATGCTGTCAAGGAGTATCTCGCCGGCGGACTAAAAATGTCCGTTTTTCCCGTCAGTATGTCTCTGATTGCCAGGTAAATTTCGAGATAACTGATTTATTTTTATTTATATTTATATTTCTTATCGCTATTCCCGCTCGGGTTTAAACTTTTTTAACTGAATGCTAAGTTGGGTATCCGGGACGTCGCTACTGGGGTTCACCGAAGAGATATACGTTTTCGGAACCCAGATATTGACAGCACTCATACCAGAAGTTCTCGTTTGTTTAACTTCGATATTTGCTTTTTTGCCGGTTTTCTATCGACTGGAGGTCTCCTCTTCGTATGGGGTATAGTAAATAAAATACCATTTTATTAGTATAATGTATGTGTTATTTTTAGTTATGAATAATAAACAGAATGAAAGAACAACATCAAGAAATAGATATGAATTAAGTTTTTTTTTTTTTTTAGTATTTAGAACTTCGATTCAATCGTTATGTCAAAATTTTGGGCTCTTCAATTTTTATTATTGATATGGTAAATAATTTATTAATATTATTATTATCTATATTATTAAAAGAATAAGCAAAATTTTGTAGCCAGTGTATTCATATGATGAAATAGGTTTTTATGGTTAAATTTGGTATCGTTGGAAAAGTTTTAACCTGAAGTTGTGCCTTTTCAAGATTTCATATCATTCTCTCCAATAATAAATTTATGATGATAAGTATTTAGGCTGCATTCAAAAATGTTCTATCTTTAGACACATACAATTAAGAAATGACCTTGTATCTTGTGAAATATTGACGATTTTAAAGATATAAGCTCATCCCGATGTTACACTCATCGAGACCTTTCATTAGAGTCCCCACATCAATTTTTCATATATTTTATATATTTATATATTTCACAAATACCATATATATAAAATATATAAAAAAATACCATGTGGGTACTTAAATGAAAGGTCTCGATGAGTGTTACATCGAAATTAGTTTATATCTTAAAAAATGTCAATAATTAAGAAATGATAATGTATATTGTCAAATAATGATATTTTTAAAGATATAAGCTCATTTCGATGTTACAATCATCAAGAGCTTTCATTTGAGTACCCACATGCATTTTTGATATTTTTTCATATATACAGATATATAATTAAAAAATGTCAATAATTAAGAAATGATAATGTATATTGTCAAATAATGATATTTTTAAAGATATAAGCTCATTTCGATGTTACAATCATCAAGAGCTTTCATTTGAGTACCCACATGCATTTTTGATATATTTTTCATATATACATATATATAATATATATAAATATATGAAAAATTGATGTGGGTACTTAAATGAAAGCTCTTGATGAGTATAACTTCGGTATGAGCTTATATCTTTAAAAACGTCAATATTTAAGAAAGTACAGTGCAATTTAACAAAAGTCATTATTTAATAAAGCAAAATTCTATTTATTTAATTTCGTAAAATTTAGAATGTTTAACTTTCAATTTAAAATTCTGGGTCAAATATCGAAGATACAAAAAAATGATAAGTCCTTTCTTGTAAAGGATTAAATTCTCTACAAAAAAAAGTCCTTATCAATTGAGGTATCTTCAACCCTTAAGCCAAAATTTAGAAAATAAAGACTTAAACTTTCACCATTTTCTATAACTATTAATTTACTTTAAATTTATTATTATTATTATAGTTTTTGGTAATACCAATAATAATGTACGTTCCAACAATATCTCTTCACCAAGTGACTGGAATAAATTTCAACACAATAACAACAGTCGTGTGCTTTGTTTGCATTTTCTACACGACGTTAGTAAGTATAAAGAGTAAACAGTTGAAAAAAAAGGGTGAAATTTAAATAAACCATTACTCAGTAGCGATTGCGGAGGTGACAGTGAGAAATTGTTTGTTTCAGGGCGGATTGAAAGCGGTCGTTTGGACAGACACCATTCAAACCCTTGTAATGTATGGTGGTACTATAACTATATGTATTATCGGAACTTATCAGGTCGGCGGAGTCGCTAAAGTATGGGAAAGAAACAACGAGTCGGGGAGAATTCAATTTTTTAAGTAATTTAATCACTTAATCTTTTGAATAAAAAATGTTTGACATTTATAAATAAATAATCTATTTTTGGGTAGTATGGACTTTGACCCGACGATAAGGCACACTTTTTGGTCGACTGTAATTGGGAGCTATTTCCATGTACTCTCGGAGAGCGCCGTCAGTCAAATAACTGTTCAAAGATATCTCGCGATCCCGGACATAAAAAAATCCAGCATGTAAGTTTTTTTAGAAATTAACTATCGATTTATTAATTAAAAAATTAATTATAGAATGATAATGATCATGTCAATTGGGATAGTATGTTTCGACTTGATTACAATTTACTTGGGGTTAATGATTTATGCAGCATTTTACGACTGTGACCCAGTAACGACCCAAGTTAGTGTTCAATATTAAATTTTCTAAGTACTTTATGTTAAAAATAAATTTTTTCAATTAGCAAATTCATAAAGCTGATCAGTTATTGCCGCTATTTGTGATGAAAATAAGTAAATCAATTTTGGGATTACCGGGGATATTTATTGCAAGTATTTTTAGCGCAGCTTTAAGGTAATTATTTTTATATAATTGTGTTCACTTTAATTCAATATCTTATTGGTGTACTCAGAAAATAAAAATTTACTTTAATCAAATAAATAATTTAATTTTAATTTGAGTAAAAAAATTTTTCTTGGTTTAAATAAATTTTATTTAATTCAAAAATTTTTCGTCTTAAATGTTTAAAATTATTTTCTTGGTTCAAGAATTTTTCTTTTGATTCAATTTAATTTTTTTTCAGTGTATATTAATAATAATAACTGAAAAAAGCGCATTACTAATTTAATAATTATTTGAAGTAAATTTAATAAAAAAAAAAATATCCGCAATTGCCGTGCCCGCTAATCGACCGACGTGTCAACAAAAAGGTTTTCCACAATTTAAAAAATTACACCCGTAATAAAATTCACTGTAAAAAGTAAACTTTAATAACAATGTACTTTTGTTGACAAACATCAAAGCGCTTTGCCTCAAACACGAGCTACGCTAATTACAATTCAAAAAAGCGGAGCTAAATAAAATGTATCGTCGGTAGCAAAGTGAAAAAAATTTTATTAGAGGGTTTGATGAATCTAAAGTAATATTTATTGCAGTACAATGTCTACGGGATTAAATTGTATGTCTGGATTAGTTTACGAAGATATTATTAAGCCGTGGATAAAAAAACCATTGTCGCCGGTAGCTGCCACTCGACTCATTAGATTGTTGGCTGTTATCATCGGCGTTACGTGCACGGGATTGGTTTTTCTTGTGGAAAAACTACGAAGTATTCTTCAAGTAATTTTAAAAATTAAATTATTCTTTGATTACTCTCAGGGATTATTAAAATTTTTTATTTCAGACTACGAGAAGTTTGACGGCGATAACCAGAGGTCCAATATTGGGAATTTTCACACTAGGAATGTTTTTTCCCAACGCGAATTCAATCGTGAGTAAAATTCTAATGAGTTAGACCGTGAAATTAATTGATAAAATAATTAAAGGGTGCATTGACGGGTGCAGTGACAAGTATGAGTATCGTTGCATGGATATCGTTTAATTCTCAAGCGTTGATATCTGCTGGGGTAATTAATTTTCCGAAAAAACAGGTATCTATTGAAGGGTGTCCAGAAGATTTATTGCGTAATATCGTTAATACTTCCGTTGTTAATAACTCATCGAGGTAAATTAATTATTTTATTTTTTTGAACTTTAAACTGTGCTTTTAATTTTTTTTAAATAATGCGAATTGTGATTAATAATTGAAAAAATTTGCGGTAGTTAGGAATCATTGATTAAAACATTAGCCTTATTTAGAATTAAATCAATAACTTTGCAGAGTTCAGTATCCTTTGCTTGAAAATTAGTTCAATTGAAAATTGTTACAGCTTAATTGTCTATATTATCAAGAGAATAAGCAAAATTTTGTGGCCAGTGTAATTATATAATAAAATCGGTTGGTATGGTTAAATTTGGTATCGTTGGAAAAATATGACCTGGAGTTGTGCCTTTTCATGGTTTTGTATCATTCTCACCAATAGTTAATTTATGATGAGAAGTATTTAAGCTGCATTCGAAAATGCTCTATCTCTAGGTAGATAATTAAGAAATTACCCTGTCTCTCGTGAACTATTGACATTTTTAAAGATATAAGCTCATCCCGATGTTACACTCATCGAGACCTTTCATTTGAGTACCCACATGAATTTATTCATATATTTATATATATTATATAATATATATATGTATATATGAAAAATATATAAAAAAGGTCTCGATGAGTGTAACATCGGGATGAGCTTATATCTTTAAAAACGTCAATAGTTAAGAAAGTACAGGACATTTTAACAAATATCTTGTGAACTATTGACATTTTTAAAGATATAAGCTCATCTCGATGTTACATTCATCGAGACTTTTCATTTGAGTACCCACATCAATTTTTCATATATTTATATATATTATATATAAGTATATATGAAAAATATATGAAAATGCATGTGGGTACTCAAATGAAAGCTCTTGATAAGTGTAACATCGAGATGAGCTTATATTTTTAAAAATATCAATAGTTGAAAAAATACAGAGCAATTAAAAAAAAAAAACATTATTTAATAAAGCAAAATTCTATTTATTTATAGTCCACAAATTACAGCAGTCACATAGGGACTGCAAGGTTGCTAATTATTATTATTATCAATGAAAATTTGTAAAATTAATAGTAATAATAATAATAAAAATAAATTTTCGAATAAACACAAATCGCAATAAATATTTAAATCAAAAAGCACTGAGTTTAAAATTCCTCACAGGTGATATTCAATTCCAAAGTGTATTATTTGGAACAAATATAAATCTTTCAGCTTAGACCCTTTTATTTTGTACCGAATTTCGTATCTCTGGTACACATTTATAGGATTTTTGTCGACCGTTATCGTTGGAGTGATTGTTTCGGGATTTACGGGAGGAAATAAATGTAAATATGAGGATAAAAAATTATATACACCGATAGTACATTGGCTATTGTTTCGAAACAACCCCTCAAAGCCGGTATTTATTAATCAGTTATAAATTTTCATCACATGTTAAAATTATACTTAATTTATTTTGTTGTTTTTTTTATAATTTCAGAATGACAGAGAACTCGATACTATGAAAAATATTGATGCATAGCCATTGTTTTCGTATCTTATATAATTAAATACTAAAATATTAAATTTAAAAAGTATATTAAAAATAAAATTGTCCAATAGCTGTACACAAATATAAGTATTTGTTTTTACTTAATAATTAAAAATATATCAATTATATATACTATTTAATTATTGAAAACAGTTGTTTTATAACAAGTTACAGTCACATTTGAGAATATCAAAATATACTATTATTAATAATCGTCAGATATCAACTGATCAGTTAATAATTTATAATTAATTTCAATTTATATAAGACTAAATAGAGGCAGTGAGCAAACGCTAATTTTATTATACAGCAGACGCTTTAAATAACTTGATTAAGAATTTAAAATAACCCATTGTTTTTATTAACTGTTGATTTATTATTTAAATGTATGTTTCTTTTATTTCAGCTCAAATGTAATTCAATTAACTCTGAAATAAATATTTATTCATTCACTGGGAATATATTTAATACCGCAAAATTATTTTAACATTTTTATTTTATTTTTAGATTAAAAAACAAGTAAAATTTTTTTTAAATAAATTTCAAGTTTTTTATCAACAGTTTTATAAAAAAAATGGGAGATTGTACATTTATTTTCCTAGAAGCTTAATAATTATCATTACTCGTTAGTAAACTCAATACTTATTTTTAAAAATTACTGTTAAGAATTTTTATTTGCTTTAT
The DNA here is from genome assembly GCA_905319865.3 of Cotesia congregata. Lineage (NCBI taxonomy): Eukaryota > Metazoa > Arthropoda > Insecta > Hymenoptera > Braconidae > Cotesia > Cotesia congregata. The sequence continues at coordinate 21,893,543 of CAJNRD030001123.1, read as the reverse complement.
ACAAGAAATAAAACAAAACTCTAAAATATTTTTCTTATAAAAGTCTTCTAAATTGAATCCACTTTTGTAAGACTCAACGCCAAGTGTTAAAGTTCTTTATACATATATTTTTTTAAAGTTTTATATTATTATATTTTTATACATTATGAATGAACATTTAAATCTACCGGCGCAATAAACCGATACCTAAATTTTCACCGTTATTAATTATAATATCGATAATTAATGCAATTTAAAAAAACTAAGCGAAGCAATAATTATAAATAAACAAATGCTTCAATAAAATTTATTTACACATTTTATTTGAATAGAAGACGTTGCATTTATTGTATTGTAATAATCACTTAGCAATTTCTCAGTAAGTCATAAGTACCACACATGCAATTTATTTTTATTTACATTATAAGTTATCCGAGTTATAAATTTCAATGCGTGATACAACTTACAGGCAAGCTCAATAAGTAAAATAAACTGAATGTACCTCCGAAAAAAATGTATTAAAAAAAAAAATAAATTTAAAATCAAACGAGCATAATTTATAATTTCAAATAAATACGAATATCTTTTTTTGTATTCAATTCAACAGAGCTTTTCATTTAATAAACCGGTGTATTTAATATCTTACATTCAGTATTTCATATTAAAAACTCTATTCACTCGTTTCTATTTATCAAATTCAATGTAATAAAAAATTTAAAAAGTACTTTAAGCTATTTCTTTTTCTACATACTCACAATTCAAGCCCTCCAATAAATTTTATAATAAAAACTATCTTTTACTTATGCTTAAATTATTAATTATCAGTATTCTTTTTTACTTATTCATTTATTTACCAGTCCTTTCGTAAGGTCTAAGACGTAAGCGGCGACATACCAATTGTCCTAGGATCAGGCTGTCCAGGTTGAGTCGGGCCAGTTTGTGGAGTAATTGGTCCTGTTTCTAAATTTTTTAGCAGTTGGTTCAACCAGTGTTTTGTTGATTTGTCCTCTTGCAGGCAAGTTGCGAATGTGTTGTCGCGTAATTGGTCTGGTAAACATTGACGAAGTGCTAAAAGTGCTCTAAAAAAATTTTAAATTAATAAATCATTTTAAATGATTAAAAATTTTTTAAGAAATAAATTACTGCAAAAAAAATTAGAAAAAAAAATTGACTTTTAGAAATTTTAATAAATAAAAAATGCAATTTTTCAAAAATAATTTTTTGCAACAAATTTGTTTGTTAAATAAATTTTAAAAAATTAATTACAGCAAAAAAAAATTGACATTTAGAAATTTTAATAATTAAAAAATGCAATTTTTTAAAAATAATTTTTTGGAATAAATTTGTTTGAATAAAATTAAAAAATGATCAATTAAATTGCTAACTTTAATATAATTTATTTTAATACTAATATATTTTTTAAAATAATTATTTCACCTGATCTTCAACAAAATAAAGTATCTAATTAAAAAATAAAATTATTATTGTTACCTAGGATTATCAGAAAGTCTTAAATAACATCTAACAACATGCTTAAGTAATCTCGCAGAAGGATCTTTAGCCAAAGATAGGACCATCTTTCCAAGAATCATAGCGACGTGGCTGAATCTGTCGTAAGTTTGACAAATGTACGACAAGCCGCTGTCATCAAGTAAAATTTTTTGTAAAATAAAAGTCGCTACGGTTTTGCTAAGCTCTGATCCACTTTCCATTATTCTCAAGCAGAGAGGAATTATTTCAGTGGTCAGAAGAAATGTAATTACTTCCTGCTCGTCAGTTTTAACCAGTGCTCCAATTACACCCAAGCTGGTCAGTCGTAAATACTCAAACGGACGTGTCTTGCTGACTGTGTGTAAGAATGGGTATAAAAATAGCGGTACATGAGCCTAGAGGATAAAATGAATAATAATAATTAATTTCCTAAAAAATTCAACTTAAAAAATTAATATTTATAATATTAAAAATTGTAATTACTTGTAAAAATGCAGAACGTGTTTCAGGATGACTGGCAACACACTGTAACAATGCCAACGCATTACAAACCCGATTGCTCTGATGAGCAGTAAGCGTTGCCGGATTTATTGCCGGATAAATGTTTATTATTTCTTGCAATAAAGAGGCTGCTGTACCGAAAGAATGCCAGAGCATGGGCGCTAAATCCGGTACTACTTCGCGTTTCTTACTCAATTCAAGCAAGGCATTTTGCCGAGTCTCTGGATTAGACAGTTCAATTATCCAGGTGTAAACTTTTTCTCTATCAACACTCGTCTGCATAGTTGCTGGGCTTTGCTGTGAGCTCATCACTTTTTACAGTAATTATTATTAAGTAATTTGTTACTTAATGGCCAAAGTAACTAATTGATGTTGTAACACTTTTTATTGATAACTTTTAATAAATAATAAAATAATATTATTGTCGCACAGTGTTTCCAAGCTTACATTCTCAGTTATCATAACCTTGAAATGTCGGTATTATTTATAAAATCACGTAAATTCGAGAGTTTATCTTATTGAATAACGCTTATATTCACTCACCAGAGACAACAAGACGACTATTATTATTTTAAAGTCGGGTTATAAATATAAGAGTTATAAGACGGGATAATTTGTTTAATTTTATTTCACTGTTGGAGATGATCAGCGAAAGTTCTTCCGAGTCTCTCTCTCTCTCTTCAACCTCCTGACTTACCGACAGTGCATTTATGAACTTTATGAAACACAGGAGATCAAGATGGCGGAGTTATGGCGCGTTAATTTTAAATAACACTAAAGTGAGCCGACGTTTTTAATTTTTTGATATTTTTTTAATTATTAAATTAGAATTAAAGAAAAATGTTTTTATTATTTTGCAATGATTTTTTTATTAAAAAAAATTCTAAAAATTTTTAAATGTCGGCTAACTTAATTTTAAATAAGTTATTGGAATTAAATTTTAACAAACCTCGGCGGAAAAATAATATGCAGAAGGGTTTCCTGATTTAATGATACTAAAGTTTGAAGAAATTTATAATAATTAAATTAAAAAATTATAAATTTCTAAAACTCAAGTATTATTAAATTAAACTGCTATCAACATCACTTAACTGCTATTTTTCCACCGTTATCTGCTGGAGAATCAGGATAAAGTTTTCTTGGCTGCTGTCATTCAATCCGTGAAACTAATCACTCACTTACACTTAAAAGATAATTTTAATTTTCACTTAATTAAACACAAAATTAAAATAAAATATAATTAAACTGAAATTTTATAACTTGTAGACTTTTCGAACACTATTAAAATTAAAAATGACATTAAAGTTAAATCACTTCACTATTTTTTAATTTTATTTAAAAAACAAATTTTTCCCGTGCAATTATTTTTAAAAAATTGCATTTTCAATTTTTCATAAAAATTAATTTAGCGGATATTTAATAATTTTTTAAACAATTAAATTATGACAAAAAAGAAGTAGAAATTAAAAAAATAAATGCAATTTTTTTAAAATTATTTTTCAGAAAAAATCCATTTGTTAAAAAAACATTAAAAAATGGCTAAGTGACTGCTATCTTTAATGTCAATAATTATTTTCTCATTTTTTTTCCTTAATTTACTTATTATAAAAATTATTAAACATTTTCTAAATTAATTTTCATGAATTAGAACCGTTTTACGAAAACAAAATGGCGGACACTTGGATGACAATTCAAAATTTGAAAAAAAAACCATTATTTTTTAAAATAAACATATTTTTCTATGAATTTTTGCAATTAATTACGTTAATAAATATTATTTATTGAATATTTTAATAAGTAACGCTTAAATAATCGAAACTTTCTCATAAAATACAAAATCAGACTAAGAGATTACCGCCACTGTCGGAATTGCGTCTTACTTCGTTCGTTGCTGCGGCGATACTGACACTCCCTGTCGTCCGCGCCCCCCACCACTGCCGCCATATTGCTAAAACCCATTGTAAACTGCAAACTAAGCAAATAATCTCTTTTAATTAACTAATTAATTAATTTTACATTAAAAAAATGTAATAAAAAAAATTTTTAGTAGTTATTTAAGTTACTTTTTAATTAATTGAAATTTCTTATTTTATTTATAAATTATTAGATCGAAAAGTGAAAAGTAGTGCCCCTGTTGCGTATTTCAGCAATTAAAAAACGAACGTTAGATTTTATTTATAAAAATTTATTTCATCTAGAGAAATTATATAACAATTGACAATTAATCTGGTTATGTACAATTACATCTGTGTTATGAGACTAAAAAATACGTATATTGTGTGTGATTATATACGAGATAGTTTTTATGAATTTTTATATACAAATGATAATATTTTACCATTGATAATAAATTTGTATATGAATATATATTAGTTAACATTATTATTATCTTTATATTAACTATAAATTAATAATACGTAATTAATAATAAATAAAAATGGGTGTGCCGAAGTTTGCAAGATTTATTTGTGAAAGATACCCTTGTATTATTGAATTGCTGAATGAATATCAGGTAAAAATTTTATTATCTTTCATGAACATACTGTCAATCTCAAGTAATGTCAGGCAAAGAACTTATTGATTATTCTTGGACCCAAAGCACAGATAATAATTATTATTTTTATTCATAAAAAAATTAACTAAATTTTTTTTTCTCCAGATTCCGGAATTCGATAATCTGTACTTGGATATGAACGGCATAATCCACTGCTGTTCGCATCCAAACGACGCTGACGCGCAATTTCGCATCACCGAGGAGACGATATTCAAAAATATATTTCACTATGTTGAAGTACTGTTCCGTACGATAAAACCCCAGAAATTATTTTTTATGGCTGTCGATGGTGTTGCGCCACGTGCTAAAATAAACCAGCAGCGAGGACGGCGTTTTCGCGCGGCCAAAGAAGCCGAGCTCGTTGAAGCAAGAGCTCGCGCCAAGGGTGAAACTATACCTGAGGAATCGCGCTTCGACTCCAATTGTATTACTCCTGGTACACTTTTTATGGCCAAGTTGACCCAACAGCTGAAGTATTTTGTTACTTACAAAATATCTACCGACAAATTGTGGCAGAAGTGCAAAATTATTCTCAGCGGTCCTGAGGTAATTAATTAAAATTTTTTCATTCAAAACGTCCATCAATTACAATAATGGTTTTAATTATTTAATTGAAGGTTATCTTAATTGCTCAAATATTAGCAGTCATGTCAAATAAAATTAGCAAGATAACAATAATTATTTTTAATATATAGCTTAATAATAAGATTATATTTTATTTATTTATTATTTTACTTTTGGTAGTGATTCTATGGAGGTGGTACACACCTGTACATAAAATCAGAAAAAATACATAATTACATCATATTTATCTATAATAATAGATTATTTAAGTACAAAGTAATAAGTACATTATTATTACAAATTTTTAATAACTTTAATGATTTAGGTTTTTCAATTATTTAATATAAAAGACCCAGTTCTTGACACTGGCCTAGTTATTGACACTTGCAATTTTATTCTAATTAAAAAAATAAAATGTTAAAAAATCAACTCTCAAAATTTATAATTCAAAAATGATATTTATAAAAAAAAATTGCAAGTGTCAATCAACTAGGCCAGTGTCAATAACTAGGTCTTTTACCTTAAATTTAGCACGATTTTTAAAAACAAAAATTTATTTTTTCAAGGTACCAGGTGAAGGCGAGCACAAAATAATGGATTACATAAGATACATGAAATCCCAACCAGATCACGATCCCAACACACGTCACTGTCTTTACGGACTGGACGCAGATTTGATAATGTTGAGTCTTTGTACCCACGAGCCACATTTTGCAGTATTACGTGAAGAAGTAAAATATGGAAAAAACGTACAAAAATGCATAATACCCGAAAAAACAAAGTTTTGCCTGCTCCATATTTCTCTGCTCCGCGAGTATATGGAGCACGAGTTCGAATCCCTAAAAACCGAGTTAAAATTTCCCTTTGACATTGAAAAAATAATAGACGACTGGATTCTTATGGGATTTTTAGTCGGCAATGATTTCATTCCCCACCTGCCTAATTTACATATAGCCAATGGAGCGTTACCAGTATTATACCACGCGTACAAACAAATCCTACCAACCCTAGACGGCTACATAAACGAGGCGGGTAAGTTGAACCTGGAGCGCTTCGAGAAGTTTATGAACCAACTGTCGCACATCGACGTTGAGCGTTTCGCAGAAACTCTCGCAGACCTCAAGTACTTCGAGGGAAAAACCGGAAGACGGCCAAACGAAAATGAACGAACAAGCTACAGGAAATCCAAAGACTCACCCGAGCAGCTGGACTCTCCTATCAAGACACCAATGAACAAAGACTTGAGCGCGTTGATCCAGGCGACTGACGAGATATTGTTAGGTCATTCTGACGAAGAAGAACTTATAGACACCGATTCAGACAACGAGATGTACAATCTTGAGTTTCTACAGCACAAACGCGACTACTACATAAACAAATTTGAATATGAATTAGTTGACGCCTCAGTAATGCGCTCTCAAGCTGAAGCTTATGTCACTGCAATTCAGTGGAACTTGCACTACTACTACGACGGCTGCTGCAGTTGGTCCTGGTACTACCCCCACCACTACGCTCCTTACATTTCCGATATAAAAGGCTTCAAAGATTTCAAGCTAAGCTTCGATTTAGGCACTCCGTTTTTGCCTTTCCAGCAACTACTAGCCGTTCTTCCAGCAGCTAGTAAAGAACTGTTGCCTCCAGCTTATCAAGGCTTGCTAACAGAAGAACGTTCGCCAATAATCGACTACTACCCCTTAGATTTCAGGACCGATTTGAATGAAAAGAAGCAAGAGTGGGAAGCTGTAGTCCTTATTCCGTTTATAAACGAGAAGAAATTAATCGAAGCAATGAGTCCTTGTGAAAAATTACTGACTCCTGAAGAACTTCAGCGCAACCAACATGGTCCAATGAACATTATCACGTACACACAAGATAATTTAGGATCTGTTAGAGCTCCTGATTATTTTCCCACGATTGAGAGCCACGCAAAAATCGAACTTCTGGATCCTAAAGAATTAATCGTGCCAATTGATAAATTAGTCAAGGGACTGTGTCCAAATGTTAAGTTGCATGTTTACTACTCTGGATTCCCCACGATGCAGCACATCAAGCATGAAGTTTGTCTAGACAAAGCCAAGGTCAAAGTATTTGAACAGGCTTCTAGAGGAGAGAATATGATAGTGTCAATATTACCTAAAGAACCTCCAACAATAGAGAAAATCTCCAGTGAGATATTAGGCAAGACTGTTTACATTAAATGGCCACACTTGGTAGAGGCTTTTGTAATTGGAGTGTCTACTAAAGACAGCAAGTTCACTTTAATAAACATGAACCATCCTTATGGCATGGATAATTTAAACCGGGAGTTTTTTAAAGACTCCTCTAAGAGTCAGTGGAGCTCTGAGTCAAAGAGCGTCGCGCTGGCTTATAAATCAAGATTTGGAATTGATATTGGGCAGACGAGCATGCTGATCCACGCGTGTCCTATCTCCGGACGGAGGTACATTTTATCTAATCAAGGCAGGCTTTCGTTGGAGAAAGAATGGTCGAGCCACCCGTTTTGCTACCCTTATCAGACAATCGTGCGTGATATTGAAGTCGAGCAGGAAGGCTTTATCACTCATAAGAACATCAGTGATATTTATGTTCCTAAGAGCATATGTTTCATGCTTGGGCATCCGCATTATGGAGCGATGGGTGACGTTATTCCTCCCGGGATAAATACTAAGACTGGTCGTGTGAAGGTAGCTATGAAATTTTCTCCTGAGCCGGACTTCAGGGAGCTCAGGGAAGAGCAGAGTCAATTGAGGATGCAGTATATGTGTGGAAGCATTGCTGCCCAGCGGCTGGGCATCAGCAGCCACCTGCTGAGCCGCATCACCGGGTCTATTTTCGTCCTGCCTGAGCGCACCGCTGAACAGTCGACTCCTGAGCGCAAGCAGCAGAACATCGGGCTGAATTTGAAGTTCAATAAGAAGAATGAAGAGCTGCCGGGGTATACTAAGAAGGTTGAGGGCCAGTGGCTATACAGTTCGAAGTCTATTGGACTAATTCGAAGCTACATGGAGAAATATCCGTTGTTGTTTGAGTACCTCGCGGTAAATGCTAGTAATGATATGTACAATGAAGATGAGGTCTTTAATAACTGTGATGAGCTTTCGGAGGTCGTTAAGTGGCTTAAGGAGCAACCTTTTAGGAGTGTCAATTCTAGGAATTGCGACGAAGAAGGTCTTGATCCGGAGATTGTGGGAAAATTGCAACAACAAGTGGATAAGTATGTTGAAGAAGAGGGAAGTACTTCTAAGACTGTGCTGATGCAAGTTAAGCCTCACTTGCTTTTTAAACCCGAGTTGAATAATGGTAACATCCCGCCGGACCCTTCAGCTAAGCACAGGATGTTTGATAGAATTATTACGGTGAAAAATGACTCCGCTGTGCCGCTTGGCTACAAGGGCACCATCGTGGGGATTCAAGGAACTGAAGATGAAACAACTTATGATGTTTTGTTTGATAAACCCTTTATTGGAAATATTTCTTTCACTGGAGGAGCTACTTGTCGGAGATACAAGTTACTGACCGCTGAGTTTATTAATATCAGTCATGGAATTCGAGCTGAGCAGGATATCACTGGGCTTGGAATGGTGATGGAAAAAATGGCTCGCAAGAAACAGCCCAGGGGTGATACGGGTAGTAACAGTAATAGCAATAGCAATGCTAAGTCTAGTGCTTTTGCGTCGTTTAATAAACATGATAACTTCTTGCCAGTGTTCTGTAAGAAGGGAGCACAGGCTTCGGCACAATCGCAGCAACAAATACGGGTTATGAAGAAAAATGAACCTTTGAACTCGGTGAATTTACCTGCTAAGAATAATAATAATAATAATAATAATAATAATAATAATAATAATAATAATAATAATACTGGGGGGAATGGTAAAGTTAATCTACCTGCTGCTCGTAATTCTAATCTGCAGACACAAAAACCTACAGTGCCTACAAGTAATCAAGTTAAAGTGGCTCCTGCTACTACTCAGGCTAATAATTCTAATGAAAAGGCTACTGAATTTCAAATGTTGTGGAATGAACTACAAAAATCCACGGTAATTTTTTTTTTTTTTTTATCTATAGGGGTATTCTGGGCTAGAAGATTGGATTTCAAGAAAAACGCGTTTAAAATTTCGCTATTTCTCCAAAAATAATTTGAATTTTCTAAAATTCTCTTAAAGACATATTCTTGAAGGGCTAATCTTTGAAAACATGAAAAAAAAATCAATTTTTTTAAATTTCTAAACTAAAATACTCTCTTAAATAATTATACTGTAATTTTTTAAATATTTTAGATTGCGAGCGGAGCCAACGTCCAAAAGCCAATGAATTTCTCAATGGTGCGACCTCAAGTGCCACCGGCGCCAGTAAATAACTCGGTAAAGTATTTAAAATTATCCCGACTTGTCGTTGTCTAGTATTGTCTAGTATTGTCTAGTATTGTCTGGGGAACAAATCTGGTTTATGTTGAAAAAGTCAATAGCTTAAGACGTTTTAACTTTGCTAATTATTTATTAAATAAGCATTGGCATGGTGATCAATGATTAAAAAGTAAAGTAACGATAACTAAACTAACAGTATTATTATTATTATTACACAACAGCCTCAAGACCCGAGTGCTTTTCTGAAAGCAGTCCTGAAAATATCCGACGACAAGCCTAGTGCCCCGACACCGTCATCAGCACCAGCGGCAGTAAATACCAACATAAAACCCTTTATATTTCCGCCGACGCCGCTAGTACCGCCGTCAGCACCACCACTGGTACAACAAATGTTCGATGTATGTTTTATTACTGGGTTAATGGTTCAGTAAAAAATCATTTATATATTTACAATAATATAATTGCATGAATATTAATCAGATTAATCGTCGCATGCTTTTTCATCACTTAATTGTCATTTTCAATTTATTAAAAAATAAGCTAAGCTAATAAATAAATATTTTTGCAGCACGCGAGGCAAGCGAACAATCGCAAGGAGACAGTGTCTTACAGCACACTATTACTGAACCACTTTCAAGTGATGAGACTTGGAACGCCGCGGTACTTTTATCACACTGAAAAAAATCTAGTAAAAGCTCAGATTGTGCTCCCGAACATGCAGAGTGTATGGGGAGACTTGTGCTCCGATCCAAAGCTCGCAGCTGAGAATGTGTCCATGAAAGTGTACAAAGAGTTGAACCTGGACAAAGGAATTAAGCCTCAGCACTTCTTCGACCTACGTCCTCCGAACGCATGGACCAACAATCCACCTAACATGCCAATGAACATGCATCCGCCGATGAACATCCCGATGAACATCCAGCCGCCTTCGAACATCAACTTGCAGTCCATGATGTCGCCACGTTCCTTCCCAGACCCGAGGAAGCCGCCCATAAGACCTCCCACCAGCTGGAACCAGATGCCACCGCAGACTCCAGCTCCTTTCACGCAGATGGCTCCAATGCCGCCAATGCCCTCGATGCACCTGAACCCTCAAGTTCGCCCGATTCACCAGACTTCTTCAGGACTCGGACCAGCTCCGCAGAACCACCCCAAGCCCGGACCAGGATTGACGGATAAGCCCGAGGTGATTAAACAGAGCACTCCGTTTGTTCCTCTCCAGGCACAGAAGAAGAACAAGCAGCGGAAGCCTAAAGAAACCCCGGAGGACAACAAAGACTTGGCGCCCAAGCCCGCCAAGACTAAAACTGTCAACAATTCTCCCAAGGTTGATAATAAACCCATTAACAAGGCTGCTAACGAACAGCTCGGGATGTTCAGGGACAATTCTCAGGTACAAAAAACACACAAACCTCCTCGGCAAAGAAAGTCCCGTATTGCTGCCAATTTTCCACCCACACCTGCGCCGGCTAATGGAAATAATGCACAATAAGTTAATGCAGAAATGTTTTTTCTTTTTAATTGGTATACAAACTCAATCATATACGTACTTGATAGTTAATTTTTTTTATTTAAAATGGTTTTTTTTAAACAAAACTATTTTGTAACAACTATTGTGTACAAAATGTACAGGTACTGCGGCGTACAAATATATTTTTTAGTAAGTACGTACGCGTTGTTTCTTAATCAATATATATATATATATATATACATATGTAAGGTAAAAGATTTAATTATTGAGAATCTCGGAAAAAATTTTTGAGTTATGAAAAATTCATATTTCATTAAAATTAATATAAAATAAACATTATAATAATAATCATTATTACGATTTTTATTTTATAATAATTTTAATAAATATGAATTTTTCATAACTAAAATTTTCGGGTCTATTTTTTCTATTACCATTATTGACACTTACAATTTTATTTTAGTTAAAAAAAATAAATTTAATTTAATGAAATAATAATTGTAATTTTTTAATTATAAGTTTTAAGATAATTGATTTTTTGAATTATTTTCTTAATCAGAATAAAATTGCAAGGGTTCAATAATTGGGCCAGTGTCAATAATTGGGTCTTTTACCTTATTTAAGTTGTTTTTTTTTTTTTTTTTTCAAGGTTCACTTTGATGATTATATATTTTTTTTATTATTAATTGTACTGTAATTGTTAAAAATGAACTTATAGCAAACGTTTTGATTAGTATTAAATACAATCAACTATGAAGCTGATAGAATTCTGTCAAAAATGTATGTGATATATTCCCGGCTTCATTTTTTATTTAATATATTTTTTTTTCTACTGTAATTAATTACTATTGATATTATAATAAACATATTAATCTTTGTGTCTATAATAATACTTTGTCATTTTTAAAGTGATCGATAATTGTGATCATATTTCAATAGTTTTATACAGTAATTACCTGATTTTTTTTTTTAATAAATATATAAAATAATAATCACTAGAGTTAATTTTGACTTGAATAATAACAAAAACGATATTTTTCACAACTACCTTAATATTTAAAGATTTATTGTGATCATACAAGAATAGTTTTTTACATTACTCTATAAATAAAATTTATAATGAATTAATGAATTAATATGGCATATTTTCAATGGAAAATAGTTTCACAATATGTATAAAAAAAATCATTTACAATAAACAATAAATCACATGATGTTTAAAATTCTCTAAATAAGTAATGTTTTAAATCTTACACAGCCGTCGCTGATTAAAACTAAATAAAAAAAAAAATGTAATTACAAAATTCGATAAAAAACTTAAACCATTTTTGTTTTAAATAAAAATTAAAGCCCGACGACAGGCTTTGAATATTCTAAACTAAATTTTTGTAACATTTCACTCAGCCGGCCTTTATTGCGTTCCGCTAAAATACTGCGAGTTAGAGTTTCTTTTTGGCTTGGTGTGAGGGATGATAAAACTCCTTTCTCTAATGCAGAACGTATCCAAGCGCCGAAATTGTTTTTCAAATAATTATTTAATGCATGCAGGACTTGAGAATGATGCTCAAGATTATTGCGCGCCACTTTACCTCCTAAAAAAAAAAAAAAAAAAAATATATTTTTTACCCAAAATTTATGAAAATTAAGTTAGCCGACATTTAAAAATTTGTATAATTTTTTTTTTCACTAAAAAAATTATTACGAATTAATAAAAAAAAATTTTCATTTGTAAAAAATTTACAAAAACTATAAGTGCAATTTTTTAAAAATATTTTTTAATTCTAATTTAATAAATTAAAAAACAATCAAAAAGTCGTCTAACTTTAATAACATTAAAATTTTTTGAAGTATTTTTTATAAAAATATTATGACTTTAAAGTTAGAAGTCACTAGACGATTTTTTAATTTTTTTTAACAACCAAATTTGTTTAAAAAAATTATTTTTTAAAAATTGCATTTTTAATTTTTTAAATATTATTTTTTTTTGCAATAATTTATTTGTTAAAAAAAAACCATTCAAATTATTAAACATCTTCTAAATTAATTTTCATAAAAACTTACCAATGCAGTCCATTATCATGGCAACAAGCTCCGCTCCAACATTTTCAACATACGATGAAATTTGAGTTTGTGCTATTGCGTGTATCAAGAATGTAGCAGCAGCTTTGATGACTGCCGTTTCTTGAAGCCCTAGAGAAACTATTCCTAAAAACAAAAATATCATCAAGTATCTCAATACCAAACATTAATCCTAATTAATTTATAAAATAAATAAATAAATAAATAAATTTAATTTACCACATCTCAACATATTGTTGATATGTTCAGGAACTTGTAGCATTAATTTAGGTGTCTTTTTACAAATTTGTCCTAACAAACCCAAGTAAGCTTCCAGCAAATCTCCAAAGTCTGACAAATTCCCTCCAGAAGAGCTGCAAGAATCCAAACCATCCAGAGTATGCCCTCCAATTTCCGCAAAAATCGGTCCCATGGCATTGTTCGAATCCGTCCCAAACAGCAGAACAACTTGCCTGAGCAACTGCAACGCAGCCGGATGAGGTCTAACTTTATAAGCTTCAACCAACAACTTCAACAAAGACTTGGAATCTTTCTCCGGGTGTAGAAGACACTGCAAGGCCCTTTGTGCGCAATTGTACATAGCATCTAGAATCGTATCATTTTGACTCAACTCCGGATGCGAGACAATCTGATTAAAAGTCGGCATTAGTCCATCCAGTACCGACTTTCCCATGGCTCCTTCCAGCGTGGACAAGAACATAGTCGCCATTCTGAGCTGCGTTGCGACGTTTTCTTGTAACTCAGGAACAGGATTCTGCATAAGCTCGCGGAGTTTTAAAACACACTGCCCTAGAGTCGCATCTAGGTACTGCAGCTGTTCCTCAGTAGTCCTCAAAGCGTTGATCAATTTACCGGCAGCATACATTAGTCTCATCCCCTCGTTGCTTCCATTCGGCAGGACCATCAAAGTCTTGCTGATTGTATCAAGAATGGAGGGCGCTAGAGTAGCTAAATTTTCCTGACACTCGCGTGTGATGTCCTTGAGGGCCATCGTCGCTCGAGTTAGCACCATCGGGCTTTGAGTTAAGCTGTAAGTTATTAATTGGAGCGACCTCTCGAGCCACGGGTCTGGATTCTCTCCCAACCACTCAGCGTAGGCTGCTATTGTTGAACAGGCACAAGCTAAAACTTCATCGGGATATTTGTCGTAAGAAATTCCGGTGATGATTAAATTCATTAAAGCTGGGACACATTCTAGGTCGTTTGTCTCCACGCAGTCTGACAAAGCTTGAAAAGAATAGAGTGTTGCTTCAACGTCGACCCATTTCAAGGTGTCAATCAACGGTGGACTCAGCCGCTGGCCTAAAATCACCAGCAATTCTTGGCCAATTATATTGAAACAATAAGTCATATTATCGGCGATGTCTTGACGGTAACACCGGAATACTTCTCGCTCCTCGGCGGTCCCAGCTTCTTCTGGAGTCAATGGCAAGGTCATTTTTTGAAGCTGAACGTGAACTAGCCTTACATAAATGGGCTTTAATGCATGGTGCACTTGAACGTCCAGAGGAGTGTCTAACATAGATATGTGATCTTGAAGCGCGAACCAGAAGCCCAAGGGAATGCTGCTGTAACGCTCTTGAGTAGCGTAACGCCCGGGATACTCCGAGCACCTGAGCAGCAGGTTTATGAGTGTCTCCACTGTCCAGCGTTTGGATTCATCTGTCTCCTGGACTAATGCTAGGAGAAGTGTGCGAGTGTTTGTCTCGCCGAGGCCTGTGAGGATTGAAGCGAAGCTGACGTTCCCGTTTTGCTGGGCTAGAGTCACTAGGGCTCGGGTCCACTCCCAGAATAAAGAGGGCCTTTTTAGGAGACCTTCTTGGCTCATTGCGGTAGACAGGATTTCTTGGGACACTTCCCAGCCTCGGCTCTCGTCGTCCATCTCGTCGTTTTTGGGGACGTAGTGCGCTGCTGCTATTAAAAAGTGCTCAAATAATTGGTTTATTAGATCGAGTGGAGGGTACATTCTTATCCAGGACAACGCGCACTCCAGGGCCATGAAGAAAAAATTTTTCTCGGCGGAAATTGCCTCTGCGTAGGTGGTGAATACTTGCTTCAGTAGCCAGGTTGATTTACTCCAGTTCACGCTAGCGTTCTCGTTTAGGCCCAGTTGTTGACGGAGTTTTGTACGTTTGGCTCCTTTTCTTTTTTCAACCTTTAATTTGTTTTTGTTAATTGTTGTGGGGATAATCTAATGAGAGTGATTAAAGTTTGTTTACTTACGTCTAGTAAAAGAGCTAGAAATACTCCGAGTAAGATCTCTAGTGTCTCGGGATTATTGTACGGTAACATTCCTAATAAATCATCCATTAATTCTTTAGTTTCGCCATCCTCAGTTCTGTCATCTGTGCCGTAGTAATTTGACAGAAATGCCGCTAGCTGTAATAATTAATTTATTAAATAATGACTTTTGTTAAATTGCACTGTACTCTCTTAAATATTGACGTTTTTAAAGATATAAACTCATCCCGCTACTACACTCATCAAGAGCTTTTTTAAGATATAAACTCAGTTCGATGTTACACTCATCGAGACCTTTCATTCAAGTACCCACATGGCATTTGTTGTATATTTTATATATATGGTATTTGTGGAATATATAAATATATAAAATATATGAAAAATTGATGTGGGTACTCAAATGAAAGGTCTCGATGAGTATAATGTCAGGGTGAGCTTATATCTTTAAAAATCTCAATAATTCACATGAAAAGGCACAAATTCAAGTCAAGACCTTTGCAATGACACTAAATTTCACTAAAAAAACCGATTTTATCATATGACTATCCTGGACACAAAATTTTTCTTATTCTCTTAATAATATAGATTACTTAAATATTAAAAATAGAAAATAAGTCGGAGTAATTTAATCCTAAATTTAAAAGAATTAACAATGGATTAAATTATAAATATGACAAAGCAAACAAAAGATTAATACTGACATCAAATTTAGCTGACAATTTTCTGTAACAAAAAAATTACATTGTTAATTTTTTTTAAATTTCTTCATGTCAATTTTTTTCTACTTTTTTTTTGCTATAATTGAATTGTTACAACAATTTTAAAAAGATCAAATATCTGCTGAATTAATTCTCATAAATTATTGTTGTCAATAATTAAAAAATTTCTAATTAAATAAAATAATGATTACTTACAGCTTCAAATAATTTAGCAGCAGTAACCTTTGGTGTTGTTGGAGATACTATTCTTCTAAGGAGTTCATTTTTTAAAAACGGATAATCTGTAGCCGGTATTTCATCCCATTGCTTCAATATCTTGGTTTGCAAAGTGGTAGCCGCAAAAAATTGAACGTTCCATGACTGAAAAAATTACAAAAATTAATAAAGCAATTCAATAAATAATTATTAAAATTAATAAATACCCTCGAAGGATCCAACAAAGCCCAGACGAGGTTCCAAGCCTGTGGAGATGCTTGAAAATGCAGAAGGACATTGTGAAGATGAGGTACGCCTCCGGCATAGAATCTGTTAATTATATCCTCGACCTCTTCTACGCGCGTTAATAAATCATCACTTTCCATATTTGAATTATTTAAACTATTATTCTACTCCTGGTTATTGTCGAGGTTAACCTTATCACAGGTTTAATAGCAAAACTAGATAAATTTAGCTGATAACTTTATAAAACTCAATAGTTAATTAAAAATTATAAATAAATAAAAAAATTTTGGAGCTAAATTGAAGAAGCTATGTTACATTATTTTAATAAATTTACAAAATAAAATTTTTCACCACATTTTTATAAATATACAGTAAAATCTCTATAAAGTTCCGCTGTGAATAGTTCCGTTCCCCTCAATCTTTTCCCCTTCTCTTTAATATTTCCCCTTCGTTCGCACGACACAAGGCGGTACTGGTACGGAGCATATTTTATGTGTGAGAGCATATGTGTAAGGTCGATAAGATAGTTATTTTGCAAACCAGCTTAGCCTTATCATATCACAAAAATATAAACACCATAACCCTTGCTGTATCAATATAAGTATTAGTAAACATGTAGTGCATATTATTAAAATTGATATTTATTAATAATAATAATAATAATAAACTATGCTACTTGTGATAATATCAATAATTATTATGATTAAAAATTGTTTGATCAAAAAGCATTAGAACCAGTTAACCTATTATAGCACTGGCATCAAATCAATTGTGATTTGAACAACCAAGATGTTATTAATGATTGTAAAGTTTTAGATAATATAAAAAAACGTATATTTAATAATTAGTTTTATTTATGATGTAAGTAAAATAATAAAACTTTAAACAATTAATATGAAATATGTGTCAATTGAATTTGATTCTGACAAATTTTAGGTTATTGATATGAAAGGAATATTTAAATTTCCCGGGCGTTATTTCAATGTATTGGTGAGTTACCATTCTTTAGATTGATTGGTTTGTAAGAAATAAGCCACGCCCCTTTAAATCTACATTGAATAGTTTCCTACCCCGAAGACCGAAACTTTATAGAAAGTTTACTGTATTTTACTAAATTTTATTACAGACGGCTTTATCAACACCAGAGCTATGGAGACTATACACATATGGAGCACATTGCCTCCGCCATCATGGAATTGATCGGAGTTGATATTTATAAATAATAAATATTATTATTTTTAACGAAATTATTAATTTTAGTTAATTTTAATTCATTTCAATTCGTTGGAATCAATTTTAATGAATTTTAATTAATTTACAAACATGTATGGAATTCACTCACATTCCATGCTTGTAAAGATGGACCCTAGGATCTCCGCCGTCCATCTTACGGCATAAAATAAATATTATTATTTTTAACGAAATTATTAATTTTAGTTAATTTTAATTCATTTCAATTCGTCCCATGCACGTTCTTATGGCTTTGTTCTGTACTTTTTCCAGTTTGCTGAATAGTTTGCTGGAGATGGCGTTCATTATGTGACTCCCATACTCTATTTTAGTTCTAATCAATGCTCTATAGATATTGCGAGAAGAGTTGCTGGGGCAGCCCCCCATTTGGTTCCGCACAGTGATTTGATGAGTGGGAAGACTTTGTTGATCTTCGTTAGGATGTTAGAGTAGTGGTCTTCGAATGTCAACTTTTGGTCAAGGGTGACCCCTAGGAACTTTGCAGAGGTTGTTGGCTTGACTGTCACATTTTTTATAGTGAATGAGATATCTTGAGGATTGTAATCATTATGAGTGAAAATGATTATTTTTGTTTTTTCAGGTGAGAGCTGGAGGTTTAATTTTTCTAGGTACGCGCTGTAGCTGTCGATGTATTCGCCTGCAGCTAGTCCGGTGTATATGTCCCCAACAACAACCGCTAGATTGTCCGCGGTGCTCTTGCCCGTTCTGAAGCCAAATTGTGTGTCTGGAATCTTATTATTGTGTTCTAGCCACCATGTGGTACGGTCAACTACTATCCTCTCCATCACCTTGAGGAAACAAGGTGCAAGAGTAATAGGTCTGAATTTAACTGTGTCTCCTTTGGGTAGAAGGTAAACCAGATGCGCTGTCCAGGCCAATGGATACTTGCTTCGTTTGATGAAGTTGTTGTAGTAGTCGAGGAGACGCGTTTTTAGACTCTCTGGCAATCGCTTTATAATTTCATAGCTGATTTGGTCCAGCCCTGGGCTTGATCTAGATTTGCTGCGGTTGATGGCAGAGTTCAGCTCTTGAATTATACATATATGTCGTTTTATAACCCGTCGTCAATTTAGCGGTTTTCGCTCGGTTATTTTCGGAACAGTTCGGCGGGTTTGAATTTGACCAATCAAAATTCAGCCAATCAGTTGTGTTAAAAGTACCGCACGAAATACAAACTTAAAATCTTTCCAAATAAACAACAAAAAATTTAACACTTTTTTGTTTTCTAATTACTAACACACAGTTAATTATATATATATATATATATATATATATATATATATATATATATATATACACTAAATCACTATTTAATATTAGATCTAAAAAAGTATCTTCTCATAAAATTTGCATGGTAGTTCAGGTTCATCTTTTAGAGTTATCTCCATTCCGTTCATAAAGCGTTGCTTAGAAATATCTTTTGTTGCGTAGTCCCATTTGACATACCAAATAGGTGTAGCTTTCTTTTTTCAGATTATTTTCCAGCTCCGACAAGAAATCTCTTCTATTTGGCACTTTCTTTGTTTGAACACCGGGGTTGGTGACGCACCAACACACCCTAATTTCCAGAAGTCCATAATAGGTGAATTTAGAGTTGAATTAATTATTTATAGTTGTTATAGTTTATTTATTTATTATACAAATGGCCGGCTTGATCGGTGCCTTTGAATCCAATATATTCGCATTTGGCTTCTGGATTGAAATTCATATCAATAACAAAAGGATTGCGATTTTCAATCAGCCGCCTCAATTTTATGTTCAATTTATAATGTTTTGCAGCCTCTAACAACTCATATATAGTTGCGTAACAGTTACGCTGTATATAGTTATATTTATATTTATTATAGTTATTAGTAATTCCTAATTTTATTTTATATTATTTTTATTTCCAAATTTGTAATAACTTTTTGAATTAACTTAAAACAAAAAAATTGCTTGACCACGAGTCGAGTGTTGTCGTCCGTATTTATAAACTGTTCAGAACGGTCTGAGAGAAAATAGTAAAGTTTGAAATTTTGCTGTGAGAAAGAGGGTAGGGAGTTAAAAATTATTAACCTTGGACTAATCCATAGTATCATTGTTGATGCTATGGATTAGTACAACGTACTATTTTTCTATGTTCTTTCCCCGATTATAAATTTAACCTTCTGAGAATTTTTATTTACTAAATAGAAGAGAAATTTTCATATCTTCCCAAAATAAATAAAAATATTTCGATTTTAATTTATGAGGCTTATTGAGGCTTAAGCCTCAACATTTTTCTCCTATGCTTACATTTTCTGAAAATTAAGTTAGCCGACATTTAAAAATAAAAAAAAATTTTTTTATTGAAAAAATGACTACAAAAAAAAAAAGAAAAAAAATTGTCAATTGTTAAAAACTTGAAAAACTGTAAGAGCAATTTTTAAAAAATATTTTTTTGTTCTAATTTAATTATTAAAAAAAAAATCAAAAAATTAAAAACGTCGGCTAACTTTAGTATCATTAATTAAAATTATAAATTATTACAAACCTTCAATAAAATATTTATTAAGTTAAATTAATAAGATTAATTTTTTAAAAATCATATTTAAAGTCATTTTTTAAAAATCACATTCAAATATAAATTAAAAAATTTATAACATTAAATTTAGCTATCACTTGACAATTTTTTAATTTTCTTAAAAGCGAATTTGTTCAAAAAAACTATTTTAAAAAAATTGCATTTTTAATTTATTAAAATTTCTACATGTCAATTATTTTAATAATTTTTTTGCTAATTACTTCTTTAATAAATTATGAAAATTAATTTAGCAGATATTTAATAATTTTAAGTATTTTTTAAACAAATAAATTATGACAAAAAAGAAGTAGAAAAAATTATAACCCACCGTCAATTTAGCGGTTTTCGCTCGGTTATTTTCGGAACAGTTCGGCGAGTTTGAATTTAACCAATCAAAATTCAACCAATCAGTTGTCAGTTTAATTTTAACCGCTCTTCTGGATGTTCTGGAAGTAAGTCGCGAGGAAATATTAGTTTTTTATAAATATTATAGCGTAATTGAAGTAAATAAATTATTTATTGTGACTTTTAAAGTTTTTCAAGTGATTAAATAGTGTGATAATTGTTAAATTAAGTCAAAAGTGTTTTAAATTGATAAAAAATCTGATCCTGCTCTTCTGCGCATCAGTTTTATAACCCTGCTGTTTTTTCTATGGTAAGTATTAAATTTAATTGAGTTTTATTAATTATTAAAAATAAGATACTGATACCTGTCAATTTAAAAAAATTTTTTATAACAATAATAATGTTTTTAAAAATTTCTTCTAATTATTTTTTTTTTATATTTTCACAAGTGAAATATTTTGATTAAATTTTTTTCATAGTAATTTTATTGATAATTAATTATGAAAATTAATCTAGCATAGATTTAATAATTTTATTGATTTTATAACAAATAGATTATGGCAAAAAAAAAAATTGACATGTAGAAATTTAAAAAAATTGAAAATGCAATTTTTTTTTTAATAATTTTTTGGACCAAATTTTTCTATTAAATAAAATTAAAAAATTGTAGTTAAGAGACTGCTAATTTTAATGTCATTGTTTAATTATGAAAAAATTTCTAATGTCTGTCAATTTCAGTGTCATATTAATGAAAATTAATTTAGCATATATTTAATAATTTATAAAATCTTAAAACAAATAAATTATGGCAAAGTAAAATTGACATGTAGAAATTTAAAAAAATTGAAAATGCAATTTTTTTTAAATAATTTTTTGGAATAAATTCTTCTGTTAGTAAAATTAAAAAATTATGGAGTGACTGCTAACTTTAATGTCATATATTAAAAATATAAATTATTGAAATAATTAAAATTGATTTTTATATTTTACAGAAAATACTAATTAAGTGCAAGGAACCCTTTTAGACATTTCATAGAAGGGTGAGTGAATAATTAATGTTTTTTTTTATTTATTGTTTTATAACTTGATTAATTTTTAAATAATTAAAAATAATATTTTCCGTGAAAAATAAGTACACTGCGGTTCGCGCCATAACGGCAGCCATTTTGTTGATTACGCTGTAAGTACTTTCCGAAGTGAGTCCGAGTAAAACTCTGAGGCTAGCTGAAGTATTTACTAATTCTTGTTTATGATTATGACGAAACGCGTGCTTAAATAAAAATAAATCTTTAAGATTTTATCACATGTGTTGTATGTTTACTTGATACTAATTGTGCAATATACAATAATAATTATCACGTAGTTAAGTGCTTCATTTAAGATCAAAATAATTAGTTAACAATGAAGAGAATAAATAATATGGAAGTAAGTGATTCTTATCTCACACCGAGTAAAGGTAAGTATTGTTATTTATTATTTAATGTTTATATTTGTGGAATAATTATTTAAACAATTTTTTTGTAACAGTGATGCTCGTTGAATCTTCAACTGGAGTAAATTTAGTCAATAGATATGCAGCGACAAAATCATCACCGCAAGATTTAATTGCGCTGGCAATGGAAATTGAGAAAGTAATTGTTGTAATAAAAATAATATTAAGAACAATTAATTATTTTGTTTTTTTAATTTAGGCAGACAATTTCGTGAAAGCAAATGCGAAAAATAAATTACATGTAATTGCTGAACAAATGAGATTTTTAAAAAATCAAGCTCAGAAAGTATTAATTGAAGCTAAAGAAAATGATATGTTACACCACGCTGCTTGTAATTTTGTAAAGCACCCAGGAAATATTTATCACTTGTACGAAAAACCATCAGGACAATTTTATTTTTCAATGCTGAGTCCTGAGGTCTGGCTAATAAATTTATTTTTATTTTAATTATTATACACTGCGAAAAAAAAATACTTTTATTATTCTTGAATCAAGACATTGTTAATTGAGTAAAAGTGTTTTTTTTTTTCTCAGTGTATTGTAATTATTTACTTATTTTAATTTTATTTCAGGAATGGGGCGACGGAGCACCATTGCAAGTCTATAAAGGTTCATACAGACTAGAACATGATCAATCTTGGACGCCAGTGTCTCAAATAAAAGCTAAGGATGCTGAATTGAATGTATTTGATAAATTTTTATTTAAAAATCAAACACTGCCATTAAATTCTCTTGAAGTAATGAGCATCGATTACTAATACAAATAGCTAATTTGTTAATAAATTAATTAAACATCTTTAAATATTTTAATATGCTTGTCATAAATTAAAAAATCAAACATTTTATATATTTATTATTATTATTTTATATATTTATAAATTCTTAATTAGGACTCTAATTTATGTCTAAAAATATAACACATATTTTTGACAATTAACAAGTGCTATTAAATTTGATAATAAATTTTTTATAATTACTCATTTTACCTGAAGCTCTGCTAATATATTAAACATGGAAGTTTAGCTGGAACACCTAACTAGTTAAAAGTTAATCACTAAAGTGTTTATTAAGTTCTATACAATCTAATACCATATACTATTAGATATTTTCATCTGAAAAATACAATCTCGTCTCCAACCAAACAATATAAGTGACATGAGATAAAAAATGAATCAATACATTGAAAAATTAATCCAGTAATTAATCAGATTGATTGAAATAAAAAATCGTGAAATTGTCAAGTAATTTTATAATAAATTTGACTGAACACAAACAATATTATGTATCATATATAATATAAAATGAAAATCAGGAGAGTACTGGAAACAAATTGAGCGTGCAAGATTATCCTCTTGGTTTTACTCTTGACATTCGTTTTTTTCGTCAAGTAGTATTTACTCGGTGAGCTAAAAATAAATTAATCAATTATTTAGCCATCAAATTGGTATCAGGATTCTTGATCCTCCGACAAAATATTCCCGAGACTAAATATCACAACTTTAGTTACACTTACATTGTAGAGGTATTCTTAGAGGCTCATTATCTTTAACAAGACACTCATGAGTTTGTTTGTGAAATAAATATTGTAATAGTAATTGTTTGTCTTCTCCAAAACACGGGTCGTAAAATCCAGGTAATTCACTCTGAAATTGAAAAAAAATAATGAGTATTAAAAATTAATTACCAAACTTAAAAAAAATAAATAAATAATTAATTAATAAAAACCTTGGAAGCTTCATGAAGAACTAAGCGCGAGTTAACAACTAAACATTGCAAAGGAATAGTGACATCAATAACATCATCCCTGGCCTCATCAAGAATTTCCTGAGGAATATTGCGCCTGTTAGAAAAAACGAACCTTCCGTAAAGCGCCTTGGTGATGACTAGCCCGTGTTTAGCCTCTTCGTCGGCTCTGATCCTGCTAAAAGTAGCCATCATGAGTTCCACCGCGGCTTTGGCTTCTCTCTGCTTCTGCAGCGTCCAAACGCGGTTCAACTCCTTCTGCTTTTCCTTCTCGCGGTCCTTCTGCTCCTTCATCATCGGCTCGACGATTATTTTCTTTACAATAGTCCACGTGATAAGCGGCGCCACGGTGGCGTAAAATATCGGCGAGGGCAACACTTCCTCGCAGAGGTGAATCGGGAATACATAAGTTTGCGTGGCGCGGATTAATTTTATTCTCAGCGTGACTCCACTGGGCACTCCGACTCGGACTGACGCCGACAAGGCGCTGTGTTTTGATACTTTTTTCTCAGCACCGTATTCGACGTAAGCTCCGAGAGTACCAGCTCTATTTCAATTAATTATCAATTAATGTCAATACTTATCAAAAAATTTATATTAAATTATTAAAAACAATTATTTCTGGACATACTTTAACGTTCCTCGTAGCTTCATTTTTTTCTCTTCCATTTTATAAGTATAACTAATGCTGGCAAACGTATTTAAATACCCAAATTGTAAAGTAAAAGCGGTGTAAGATTCTGGCGTGTCACGAACAAACATTGTAGACATTGAATTTTGAATTCCGCATTTAAATGTTAAGTATCCTACGCTTTGTTTATCCAACTGCAGTCCTAGAGCTTTGAGTAATTAAAAAAAAAAAAATTTAATAAAATATTTAAAATCAATTAAAGTACTTGTGATTAAAATTAATCATACATCCAACTAATCCGGATCTTATTTCATCTTGTTTGAATTGCAAGATAGTCGCGCCGGTACAAAATAATCGACGTGTAAGAGAACGATAGAATTTGACAGTCGCGACAGGACCATTTCCGGCTCCAACATCAAACTCCATCCAGCTTTTAGATGACAGAGTTCTTCTGGCAGCGACATTTATCGATCCTACCCCGGTACCATTTTCAGCATCCACTTGTCCGTAGAGGGTCAAAGTGTCTTTTAGTGTCAGGGGGGCTTCAATCGACTGCTGGAATGACATGCCGCTGACTTCGATGCCTCCCAATATTCCATCACTGAAAATAGTTAAAAAAATTTATTTTTCTTCTTTAATTCAATGTATATATCTTTAGGATGAACTTACTTGATTTCATAGTCTTCGTCATACTTATTAAAAATATCTGTGGCGTTTATAAAGACAGTAACGTTACCCTTAGGGTTTGTCCGCTGCTCTAGTCGTCTTTCTTCCCGTTCTTTAGCGATGCGCTCATACTCTTCTCTAATTTCTTGGGGTGTTTTTGTGCGTTGGACTATTTCCCATCCTTGGGTTTCTAATCCGCGGACCCCTAGAGAGTCGTAGATTGCTCTTTGGTGTGGATCACTTAAAACTACAATTTTAAATAGATTAAAAAATTGTATTTACTTTTTTTTTTTTAATCTTTTAAATCATTGAAATAATTAAACTGATTGAAGTTCAATCAAGTGAATACTTAAATAAAAGCATACAAGTATATTACAAAAAAACTATATATATTTTTAAATATATTAAAATTAGCAGACATCTGACAATTTTTTCAATTTTTATAACCAATCAATTATTTGAAAAAAAAAAAGAATAATAATAATAAAAATTCGCACTTGTATAATTTTTTTTAAAGCTTCTAAACTGAGAATTTTTTACTTAATTTTTTTTATTATAATTTGACTGTAATAAAAATTAAAAAGATAGTTAGATTTTTTTTTTTAAATAAACTAGGTCAAGAAAATTAATTAAAAAAATTTTTTTATTGAAAAAATTATTACAAAAAAATTAAAAGGAAAAATTTCACACGTAGAAAATTAAAAAAATTGGAATTTTTTTAAAGAATTTATTTACTTGCAATTTAATTGTTGAAAAAAATACAATAATTGTCAAACGTCAGCTTACTTTATCAAAAAATAAAATATTAATTAAATAAAATTACCTTCATATGCTTTATTAGTGCGACTAAATAAAACTTCGGCTTTTTTTTTCAAAATTGGATCCACATGTTTATCTGGATGGTAAAGTCTACTTTGTCTTCTGTACGCTTGCTGAATTTCTTCAGGAGTTGCCTAACAAACAAAAAAAAATTATAAATAAATCAAAACATTCATTATTATTATTTGCAAATATTCAAGGTCATCTATTTGCACATTCTGGCGACACGATCAGTGATTTACAACGTAAATAAATCAACAATACTCCAAAAAATTAACATTAATAAATAAATAAAAGTAATAAATAATTTTCATTACGTCAGCTGAAAAAAGTCACGTGTAGTCCAAATATTATAGGGTCAATAAATAATTATTGTCAGCTTACATTTCTGGATACATTTAAAAAAGTGTAATAATCCACTTCATTAACAGTTTCTTGCTCATTTTCAGTATCCATTTTTAAAATAATATATCTTTAATTATTTATCAACTTAAATTAATATCAACACAACAATTATCCACTAGGATTTATTTTTCTACTCCTTTTAAACTAGATAAAGACACACACTCGGCTTAGACGTATTTTTCACGATCTAGGTTACGAAAAAATATATAACATATTCTTTTTACATATTTAATAAACCGGCATGCGCGGAGTTTCTAAATAATTACACAAGATGGCGGTACTTAAATTAAATAGATTCTCTTTAGTACTTACGATCGAGTCTTTTAATTACTTATCGGTAATTTAGTAATTTTATTGTTGGTATAAAAAAAAAAAATCACAAACAATCGATTAAATAACAGCAAACAATAAAGTAAACAAAACAATTAAAAATAAACAAAATAATATTTAAAAAAAAAATGACACATTTTTTTTTTCAAGAAAAAATAACAATAATAAATTATAAAAAAAAATGTCAGTGATTTATAATTATAAATTTATGCAATAATTATTTAAATAACTGAATAAATAAAAAATTTTTTTTTGTTACCATTTGCGACATCTTTACTTACCGTTATTACTAACACAAGTACATACGTAGCGACACTCACGCATTCTAACGTTCGCCATCACTTGTTTTCTACAATAATGTCTGAATTATTATTATTGAATGTAATTATCATTGAAATAATAATAAAATAAAGCAAAAATCCGTCTACAGTAATTTTTCTCAGGTAAGTACATTTAATATTTACAAAAATAATTAAAAATATATAAATAAAAACAGTGTATAGAAACTAACGTTAAATTA
Organism: Cotesia congregata; assembly: GCA_905319865.3. Taxonomy (NCBI): domain Eukaryota; kingdom Metazoa; phylum Arthropoda; class Insecta; order Hymenoptera; family Braconidae; genus Cotesia; species Cotesia congregata. The sequence goes on along the minus strand of CAJNRD030001123.1, from coordinate 21,866,391 downwards.
ATTGCCATTGCAGATTGACTTTTGAGGTTATTATTATCATAAACATTGATAAAGTGACTTAGTAGAGTGATAAAAAACAATCTTAATAATAATAATAATAATCACAATGAGATACCGCGGGCCAGTGTGGACTAAAACAGAAACAGAAGCGTTGCTAAATATTATTATAAAAAATAATCTGTTGGAAAAGTCAAGCACAAGTGGCCAGCTGAGTCACGCACTGGTGAAACCGCTGCTGAGCAAAGGATTCGAGCGGACAGCGGTCCAGATAAGACTTAAACTCCGCTCGCTGCGTCTGAGCTACCAGAAATGCAAGAAAAAAAATTGCACGCCACGTGCTATGAAGGAGTGTCCTTACTACAGTTTGCTGGACAAAATTTACGCGGGTGAGGACGCGATGTTCGTCAAGCAAGAGCCGCACCACGTGGAGCCCTTCGAGGAGCCGCTCAGTATAAATGCAATTACAAACAACACAAACATTTGGATCGACCAGGAGATCCAAACTATGCTCACGATAATCGATGACATGTGTCTCTCCAATGATTTGTCGCTAAAGGGGTTCGCAAACTCCGCGCTCAAGCTGATTAGCAACGCGCTGGAGGTCTCGGGGATCAAAAGGTCGGCCAACCAGGTCAAAGTGGCTCTGACGAATCTCAAGAAGGCCTACATAAAGAGCCGCGAGTCTCTGGAAGCGGGCAGCATCGAGGCTCTTACCTGTCCCTTCTACGAGTACCTGGAGAAATTCTGGGGCGGAGAGAAGCTCCACCGGGAGAATACCAAAAAATGCGAAGTCGAAAGACTGCCTTCGATTGACGATGCGATTAATGATGTAATTGTTGGGAAGGAAATTCACAGTCGTCATCACGGCTCTAATGTTATTGATTTAAAAAATGGGCTGGAGCACGAGGAAAATAATTTTGCTCTGGATGATAACAATTTTAATTTGGACGGGAATAATTACAGCTTGAATGATGATAATAATTACACGCTGGATCATACCAGTTATAATGTTGATAATAATTATTTGTTGAGTGACAATAATTACCCTGTTGAGAGCATTGAAAGTATTGATGAGGAGGAGGAGGAGGTGGAGGATGAGGAGTACTTGACTGCTGATGGAAGTTCTGCGATTGTTGTTGACCTCTGCGAGGACGAAATTGATCAGGATAATGTTTATATTAATGGGATTGAGGAGCATATTATTAGTAATGGCAATGATAAACTGAGCAATGGGGATGATAGAGTCGATGATACTCTTGAGGTTTTAGAAGATGAATCTGTTTATAATAGTAATAATAATAACAATCATCATACTAGTGATGTTAGTGATAATAGCAGTAATTATACTAATAATAGGCATAATAATGTTAATGTTAATAATCGTAGTAGGAATAATCATGTACAAACGCCGGTAACTATGAAGAGAATAGTCCTTTGGACGGAGGAAGAAATAGTCACGATGTACAATTCGATTTTTGAATTGAAATTGAGAACACCCTTGAAGACTAAAGTCTCGCTGAGCAACGCTAGTAAATTAATTGAGCCACTGGCTAGAGCTGGGTACACCAGATCGACGCAGCAGATTATCAGCAAAATAAAAAACATGAGAACTGCTTACTTGAGATGTATTGCTCAAGGCTGCACGCCGGACGCCATCAGGGAGTGTCCGTACTTTGAGTACCTTGATAGGCTGTATGAACAGCATAAAAAATATCCGGATGATGATGATGCCTTGGCGCCGCCAGAGCCTGTTTCAAGGAGGATTGACAGTGATGATACAAATGGATTTATTAATGATAAAGAGTCTGAGTCTGGGGATCATAGTTACAATTCAGCGCATATTGATAATGATGATGATAATGATGCGGACAGGAAGTTCAAGAAACCTGGTCAGGATGTTCTTTGGTCGCCGGTTGAGTCTATTGTTGGTAAGTTTCGTTTTTTTGTGGTTAGCCTTTAAAAAAAATATTGGGAATTATTTACAAGTCGGCTCGACTTCTTATTGGGCAATATCTAGATGAAAAATTGACATTTTTTTATTTTTTTTTATTCTGTTTATTTTTACAGGATTTATGATAAAAAATAACTTTTTTGCCTTCAAAAGTTGGAAAAATTTATATTTTATCTTTTTTTGATATATTTTTTTTAAAGTACATAAAAAAACAAACATTTAAAAAAAAAAAGTTGAGTATCACAATTTTCTAAAAAATTTGTTAAAATTGTGATAATCAACTTTTTTTTTTTAATTGTTAATTTTTTTATGTATTTTTCAAAAAAAAAATGTATTAATAAAATTTCATTCAAAAAAATGAAAATTAAAATGTTTGAAACACTTGTAAATATTTACCAAATTATTATATTTGAAATATAAATATTAATAATAATATTTTTTTTTTAAATGCAGAAAATGATGTTAATATGAGAATAGACGATCAATTCGAGTCTTCAGCAATTGAGCAGACTGACGAAGTCTTAGACCAGGAACACGACCAGCAAGAGCAGCAAAATTACCTGGACGACGGAATAATGGAGCATGAAAACATTGAAATAATGGACAACTGCGAGTTAAACTCGTCGATATTAACAGGGATGGACTCTGAAGTATCACTAGTGCAATTTGTTAACAACAAGATCGGAGAGAGCCGACCAACTGACGATGTCCCGAAAATTATCTCCAATATTAAGAAAGAAGCAATTAATTCCGACGAAGAAGTTGAAGCGACCAATGATGTGAGTGATTCTTTAAACCAAGAAAAAATAGTTAACCCTGATATCATTCTGGAGCACGAGTCCGGTATTGTGTTAACCAAGGACGAGACAGCTAATATGATAGGGAACTACAATTCGATGGAGTACAAACCGGTCCAGCAGATGCGCATCAAGACAGAAGTGGTGCAGAACAACGAAACTCCCTCACAAACGGAGCCCCAGGTCCGCGAAGGCTCGCTGACCGCTGCATTCATGCAGTCGGTGGTCCAGCAGATTCTGAAGCACGAAGAGAAGCTCCAGGAGCAGCACCACAGGTGGATGGAGCGACAATTCGAGATCCAAAGACAGCACGATCGTAGCCAGCGGGAGCTGCTCTTAGCTGAGTTACGGGAATTCCGGAAAACTATTGCACACAATAATTCTAATAATAATTTTTTATCTGATCATTAATACACAATTAATATATTAAATATTATATATATTTTTTTTTATACATAAAATGGAATTTATTTATTAGGTTTCTTAATCAGTATCTCTTGCATTAAATTCTAATAACGTTTAGTGTAAGGTTAATTAATTAATACAATCAATTTTGGTTAATTGATTAATTTTATACTATTTTTATAATTAAGCTAAATATTATTATTATTACTAAAAAGTATAATTGTATACAAAATATTGTAAGTCATGAGACTTTTATTGTTAAGAGTAATTTTTAACAAAGTTAATATTAATTATAAATTTGAAGTAATAACAAAAAATAATTTTAAGAAAAGAAAATAATTAATAATAAAGATCTTATAATTTTTGAAACAATCTATGTATTTTTATTCCGGTTACCTGGGTGGGTCAACGACTTCGTGAATTTTTAAACTAGAATTAATCAGCTCGGCTTAGTAACACGCGATTCCCGGATTTAATTTCCAAAATAAATTTATTCAGATTAAATATTCAAGTATTCTAAAAATATTTAAATAAAACAATTAAAAGTAGCTCCATTTGTAATAAAGTTGTTTTTGTTAGCTCGGTTACGTATTTAATCAGATGTTTGCACGGTCTATAAAATTTTCCGACGCACGTGAAAACCTTGATTGTTATTGCATTGTGTTTTCGCGGGTTTACGATTATCGTAAATTCATAGAGTGTTATGCATGCGAATTTGCATCTGTTATTATTTATTAAACAATGTGTATTTTGTTTTATTTTATTTTATTAACAAACCTGAAAATTATTTGTAGATCTTCATAAATTACTTTTAATTATCTCTGCTGCCAGTCATTGTTATTTCCAGTTCTATTTCTATCTTTGGTCGAAATAGAAAATTTTAAGGAAATAAAACTACATCGCTTAGCGTAGTTTTATTTATCTTTTTGCGGGAGTATGTAAATCACTTTGTACTGGCATGCGAGAGAATTATTCTTGGGTAGGATTTTCCAGTGACTTGAGAACGTGATTAGAAAAAAAACTTATTTTTTGATCATTTTTTTACTAGCATAAAATTATTTAATGACATTTCGGAATCTAAATTATATAAAGTAATTCGAAAGTGATTACTTTTTTTACATGTAACTACTTTCTCTAAATTTCTACAATACTCATTATTATTTAGTGAGATTATGGGAATAAATAATATAATTAAATAATTTTAGTTTTATTTTTCCCAAGTGTCGTAATTCTCAAGACGGAAATCTAACTTTGATTAAAATAAATATCAAATAAAAAGTCCAAATAAATAAATCCAATTTTTTTAATTTTTCAGTGACACTTTAACCACCTTTTTGTCTTGCTCGTGGGACTTTTTTATGTTAATCATCAATTGTCAATAACTTTTCAATATTAATAAATAAAAAGCATGACTAAAAAGTTTGATAATTGATTTTTAAAATTCAAAAGTCATTCCTCGGCAGACAATCACGTTTTTATTTTCTTTATTTCAAGTGTCAATAAATATAAATCGATCGGGTAACCGCTATTTAAATTACCGGGGGAAAGCAATCAAAATCGATTTTAATTAGCGGTTAATTCGCTATCTCGATATCTAAATATATTTGCCGAGGGTATAAATAGTTCTATTAACTCTCTGCGATCTGAAGATAAAATAATAATCAACGTTGCAGTTGCTATGTGACTGTCCTGAGTTGTGGACTATAAATGAATAAAATTTTGCTTTATTAAATAATGAATTTTGTTAAATTACACTGTACTTTCTTAAATATTGACGTTTTTAAAGATGTAAGCTCATCCCGATGTTACACTCATCAAGAGCTTTCATTTGAGTACCCACATGCATTTTCATATATTGTTCATATATACATATATATAAATATATAAAATATATGAAAAATTGATATGGGTACTCAAATGAAAGGTATCAATGAGTGTAATGTCGGGGTTAGCTTATATCTTAAAAAATATTATTAGTTGACAAGATACAATGTCATTTCTTAATTATTGACATTTTTTAAGATACAAATTCATTTCAATGTTACACTCATCGAGACCTTTCATTTGAGTACCCACATGGCATTTTTTATATATTTTATATATATAGTAGTATTTGTGAAATATATAAATATATAAAATATATGAAAAATTGATGTGGGTACTCAAAAATGAAAGGTCTCGATGAGTGTAATGTCAGGGTGAGCTTATATCTTTGAAAATGTCAATAGTTCTCAAAATACAAGGTCATTTCTTAATTATGTACAATGACACTAGATTTCACTAAAAAAAGCTATTTTATCATATGACTATCCTGAACACATAATCTTATTCTCTTAATAATATAGATAATAAATAAAAATTATTTAAATTTAAAACAATCAATTTAATTAACTTTATTAAAAGATACGCGTAATTAAAAATCTTGCGGTTAATTTATCTGTAAATTGTTTGTTGACATAATTACAAGTGGATATTTTTGTTTATTTTTTAAAAAGTATATAATTATAATGATACGAGAAAGCAAAATACAAGTAGATAATAATAATAAACAAAAACAAAAACAAGTTTTCTTTCACCGTGAAAAATCACTTGCTTTGACAACTACTCGGTCGAAAGGTCACTTATACAATCATCGTGAGTCAGTAAACACTATTACATTACACCTAATTAATATCATTATCATTATCAATACATATTGTTTATGTTTATTATGTATTACCCGCTCGCTTGATTAATCTAATTACGTATAAATCCTTATCTAATATATACATTTGATATTTTTATTTCTTATAATATTTTTCCCGTGATTTATTCTCAATTTTTTGATTAAATTGATTATTTTTTTTTATTAAAAAAAACTTAATTATATAATCAATAGTAATTTTCTTTTTTTATCGGGACTGCCGAACCCCGGGGAACAATTTAGGTAATTTAATGATCTAATAATCGAGCTCAATAAATAGTAAGGGGATGATAAATAGGTCAATTGGTTATTTACTGAAATAGAGATTAAAAATAATTATGTATCTATAGACGATACAAATTTGGATAAATAAATAATTATAACTAACCGATTATTTTAGCCATAGGAGAATAAAAGACCCGTTGATTATTTTTCCGGCTTAATTATTTCCGAGTACTGCAATAATAGCGTGACAGTTTTTACAATCCAGAGGCGTGGCTATTTATAAATGTGTACATCGTGATATAAACGGCATCATTTTCCGGTTATTGTAAGTACGTTTATAGTCTCGAAGAAATAATTAACCCAATTGATTGGCTTCAGCTGGACAACAACCGAATAATCGTTAATTCATCAACGCGCTAAAAATTTACTTTTATTATCAATTATTATTGATAATTTTTTTATTATCTTTCAATAAGATCTAGCTAAAAAAAAAAAAAAATACAGTAGATTCAAATCATCGCTATTGTTATCAGTTAAAATCTCAACTCTACTTATATTACGTCATTTTTACAAGTAAAGTCAACTGGAAACTCATCGCGTGTTGTTATCAATTAAAATTTTCCATAAATAGTGAATTTGTCACAAAGTTTCGTGGAAATAATAATATTTTATTTTCTAAAAATCTAAAATCAATTTTTTATTATTTTACTGTAGAAAAAAAATTGCTTTCTGTGTAAAAAAATTTTTATGAAAATTAAGTTAGCCTAAATTTAAAAATTTTAAAAAGTTTTTTTTTTCTATTGAAAAACTTATTATACAAAAAAAAAAAAAAAAAAAAATTTCATGTGTAAAAAACTTGAAAAACTGAAAGTGCAATTTTTATAAAATATTTTTTTGTTCTAATTTAATTATTGACAAAAAATCAAAAAATTGAAAACGTTGGCTAACTTTAATAAAATTTTTTACTGTAAGAAGAAAAATTCCTAGTGATTATCAAGAAATTTAATGATTAAATCAGGATCAATCAAGTTAAAAAAAAAAATATGTAGACCGCGATGCATCAGCGACAAATAAAATAAAAAGCTGGGACAATTTAAGAGAGCAGAGATCATTTAAACGATTGTAATCCCGGTTGGGGGGCTCGAGTTTAGACGCTGTCTTTTATTTACTGGAGCTCCATTTATATCAATGAACTTGTGTTGAACATTTAATGCACAATATAACAAGTATGCATCATTTCTGCACAAGTATCTCACTCGCGCGATTGTCTCGAGCGTATATAATATAATGTCAATATAAGTACTCGATATTACCGGTTAAAACTGACCCCCTTACGTTTCGTTAGCATTGATCGACAATTGACCGATCGACCGGCAAATCTTAGTAAGAACTCAAACACGCGGACTAGAGATTCAACCGAGCAAACCGGTTACCGGTTACAGCTTTTATGGTCATATCGATACGTAATAATGAGTTTACTAACCTATCCTACTGCATTTTACTTATTTTTAACTTTAATTTAATTAATATCAATGATTATCATAATTTATAAATAAATTTAAGAGTTTGATGTCACTAATCCTGATTACTAGCTAGATATTTTTAATTCTAGTTAATTACCCGGATAATTTTTTAATTGACCAATTAAAAATGAAAGTTTTTTTAAATTAGTGGCTATGAGCGTTTAATTAGTACACTTACAAATATTTATTAAGTTTCCGGATCAAGAATTGTGAAATTTAAGAAACTTTTGGTGAATTTATTCTAGCCGGAAATACTTAGTAATTAATGACAATAGTTTGCATAAATATTTTATTTTTAAATTAGGAGAAAAAGGAAAATTTCATTTTCGAATCTTTGTTTATTGCAGTATTTATTTATTAACATAGAATTAATTATAATAATTGTTTTTTTATTAAAAATTCATGCTCAATTTTTATTTTTTGACTTTAATCAAATAAAAATTATTAAACTTTGAACTTAAACAATTTTTTTCTTTACAAATTAATAACTAGAGAATCATTAATTACTCTGAAAGATTTATAATATTTAATTTGAAAATTTCTGAGTCAATATTTTGATATGCGTGGGCTTTGATAAGTTTGCGTCAGACAAAAACTAGTCGAGTTCATTGTCCATTGATATTGATTTTACCTGTCGCGCGTTCTGTATTCCAAAAGTTTTACAATCATTAAGTAAAGTTCTACAATCATTAAATTAAATATTTTGCATAAATTTCCCATAAAAAAAATTTTTTTTTTAATTATTTCAAACGAAAAATTAAAAAAATTTTTAAAGTTAAAAAAATGTATTTTAAAGTTTAAAACATTAAAATATTTTAATTAAAATTTTTTGGTAAAAAAATTTGTCAATTTTTTCAATTTTTCCTTAAAAAAATCTCTTATATATATATATATATATACAAATATACATATATTTATCACCGATATATAGGCATTAGCAACATAAATTGAATGTACGGTGGCGCCTATTGCGGTAGGCGCGACTTAAGAATCATTTTCATTCGCAGAGAAGACTGTTCCCGCGCATGCGTTTAAAACCGTGGCTATAAATACAGACTTGTCGCGTAAGCTCCTCAGTTAACAGCGCGCAGTTGCACTTTCAAACCAATTTCTCTGAAAAAACTGAAATTCAAATTTTACATAAAAAAAAAAAAATAAAATAAAAAGTTTCAAGTTTTTTAAAATCAGTGAATTTAAATAAAAAAAAAATGCCCGCTGACGTAGCAATGCACACAAACTTCCTGCAATTCAACCAATCGAGCCTGAAGGACTCGAACATCGACTCCTGCTGGAACACCGAGAACATGAGCGGGTACATGACTCTAATCGGACCTAAGGGTCACCGGCAGGGTGTCCAGGTCAAAGTTTACCGGACCAGCGTGGAGCACTTCGCGGTAATTTACCCGCAAAAAAAAGTCTGCCGGCCCCTGGGGGTTTTAAACCTGAAGAACACGACGATCGAGCGGCTGAGGGACGAGGGATTTGTCGTCCGGCAAAAAGGGTTCGACACGACGACCATCACCCTGACATTCCTGGTGGAGAACAAGAAGGAGCTGGACTACTGGATCCTGGCATTCACCGCGAGATCAAGTCCCCTCGTCCACCAGAGCAGTCTCCCCATCGTCGAGGAAGAGGAGATTTAAATAAAAAATTCAGGCCGAAAGCCATTGCAAGCATCCACACGCCTTGGAGGCTGATAAATCCTTTTTTAACTGGTATTAATTTAATTCCTGGTTAATTATTTAAAATAAATTGACTGGAGATCGTTCCAGAGCTGGGAAATGAAACAGGTGTGTAGTGGTTGAACAAATTTTGAGAACTGGCATGTTTTATTTATTTTATAAAATAATTATTAAAATAAAAATAGCAAACATGTGTTACAACACTGGGCTGACACCTGTCTTCTGTCTCGATCCAATCCGGATGACAGTTATTAATATTTATAGTTATTAATAAGAAGCAACATCAGTTTATAATTATGCCAAGTGATTAACAAAGACTTTATTTTACAACAGACATCTAATCTATAATTATCAAGTGAAAGTTATCGCGACAATAAAGCAAGAAATCAGTATATGTAAGAAGAAAGAAGATACAGTTGTCTATTTTATGTACGTGACCCTTGACACAGACGCCGGTCACGTTTCACCCGAGCAGACATCGATCCGTCATATCAGCTGTAAAAATGTAAAATAAAAGTTTCGAGCTTTTTTTTTAATATTTTACTCCAAAATTTTCATTTTATTCTATCAATTTTTAATTATTTAGATTTATCTATTGTATCTACAATTTAGAGCTATATTACATCACGTATTGAGATAAAAAAGAAAAAAAAAAGCCAGAATGTAGAGCCTCGAGCTAAATTAAATGTATCAAGTGTATGATTAATAAAACAACTGGCTGATGTTTGATCAATTGAACTTTAACATCCTCAATTCTGGATTGTGCGCTGCTGAGATACATAATCCGTGATATGTTATTATATTTTCGAGGGGGTTTAATTTTTATTTTAATTCTTACGGGTATATTTTGGACTGGCAAAACTCCAGGTAACTCCAATCGATCCCGGACAGCTGTGAGGATCCCCAAGTTCTCACACAGGTACTATACTTTTTAAGTCTTTTATTGTGAAGAATAAAAAAATCACTGGATAAAAATGAGGGCTTGAAAAAAAAGTTATTGTCATTTTTGTTATTATTATTTTTATTATTATTAGCTTACTGTAATGGTATATTGTACATATATATATGAGCAGAGCGTGTTGTCTCACTTGCTCTGTACACCGTTAGCTCTAGCTTAGCAACCAACTGGAGGAAATGTTGAATAAAAATAATAATAATGATAATGATAATAATAACAAAATAAAAGAAAGAGATACTGGGTTTTTATGGTGTAGAGCTCCAACTACCACGACCATCACAACAACGCTATTTAAACCAGCTACATAACAGCTACGACAACCAACAATAAAATGACAATGGCTTGTGTTTAATTATTTAGATATGTACTCACCAGTATTTAACATTTTTTCACCTTTAGTTTATTCTTCACAGTTTATAATCTCACTACCGACATTTCATTCAATTATTTCACGGAAATAAGCTTCGATATTTCCGGTTTTTTATTTATTAAATAAAGGGTTTTTTTTTATTTATCAGACGGCAATTTTGTAATTTTTTTCAATGAAAAAATTATTTCATACAATTTAAGTGCAATTTTTTTTTTTAATTTAATAAATAAAATAAAAAAATTGCCAAGTCTGGTAAATTGAATTAAATTTTAAAAAATAATTTAATTATAAAATCCGGATTTAAAATTTATCTTATCAGTGTGTTACTCTTATCGTCTAAAATGCAATTTATTTGTTTCAATAAAAATTAACATTGTCTGGAAATAAATGTTAATTTTTATCTAAATAATCCACGTTCATTTAATAGTAATATTGTCTGTGATATTTAATACAAAAAAAAAAATTTGTAATAATAATAATTAATTTTAAGCAAGTAAAACTAGGTAATAATGGGTTTTCACTAGAATAATAATAAATTTATCTAAGTTATAATTTTAAGTGTGTTAACAGAACAATTGTATTTTATCGCCATTATTATTTAAGAATTTATTAATTTATGATTTATCTGTCTGTATATAAAGACTACTTTAATTTAATAAATAAATTTAAGTATAATAATAAAATAAAATAGTAATTAAAATTAATTCGTTTAAACACCGTAGAGCTACTTAATAAAGAAATTAGAAATTTTTATACACATAAGTAGTAAGTACTACGACTGTAATTTAATTATAATAATATTGTTAAATGTTTAATGTAAAACATAGACCATTTAAACACGCTCCATTGTACTTTATAACTGGAGGTGACTATAATAATTATAATAATAATTATTGAGTTGTGTATTTCAAAATCCAAGTCATTTGTCAAGTGAAAAAGTGAAAAATAAAATGAAAAAAAAAGTAATTAAATAAATGGTTATTATTTGTTCCCCGTATTACGTAACTTGTAAACCAATCCTTGGCAGTTAGCCTTGCGCAATATCAGAGAGTGACAAGTAAAGAGCCCGGTATTACTCCAGTACTTTTATTTAGCATGCTGCAAATGGATTTATGTATTTTATTAAATGCAAACTAATATAATATAAGTATATAATATAATACAACGGGCAAATTCAACGTTGAGGACTCTGCATCACATGCTCTGCACACCTGGCCGCACCTTGACGCCGATCACGCGATTCTAATCATTGACTGATGGAGGATGCAATACTCTGTACATAATAGAATAAGTTATACAGTTATATAGTTATACTCCTTGCATACTTTGGTTGTATTAACTCCAACTCTGTCGCTGGCATTTGATGCTGTATCGAGAACTTTCTATTATTTTAGTTACCGGCAAAATATTATTCCGGAAGTCGTTTGTAGACAATTATCTAAATCATAGATCACGGAACAAATTCTTTGATATTAACGCTATTTCCAGTTTCTAGAAGACTTTTTTTTTTCAGAATTATTTCAACCTTTAATTATCTACAGTTTTAATCTATGCAGTTTTTTTTATTACATACAATTTTTATTTGTCCTTAGTTTTAGTTTTTTTTGCAATGTCCAGTTACGATTTATTTAAAAAAAAAAATGGTAATTATTTACAAATAGAGTTCACCGTATTTTTGGCCATATCAATGTCAAAAATTAACAATTTTGTATTTTGCTTGTTTTTACGGCGCATTTATGACGAAAAATATCATGAAAGAAAAAAATTAAGATTTTAATAAATTTTTTACCTTCAAAAGTTGGAAAAAATTTTGGCTTTCATATTTTTGGATAAAATTTATATTTTATTTTTTTTTTTTATATATTTTTTTGTGAAAAATACATAAAACAACGAACAATTTAAAAAAAGGTGAATATCACAATTTTTTTAAAAATTTATAAATTTTTTTGAATGTTATCTTGTAAATAATTACAAAAAAAAAATATTTGCAATTTTTAGTTAAGTTACTCGAGATAGAAACGCCATTTTTAAATCCCCATCAGGTTTTTTCGACCTTTCTGAAATGAATAAGATCCAACGGTCTTCAAGCATCTGCACCTAAATAAAAGGAACGTTATTCCATCTGGGCCTGGGTAACGATTTACACGAATAATGTATAAAGTACGTATAATACAACGGTTGTAAGAACGAAAATAAAAGATAAAATGCAAACTCGGTTTCATTGTGGCCAGCGAATTTCGTTTATCTGCGAGAATAAAGAAAAAAAAGGATTTTTTATTTCGAAATTTAAATGAGAATAAAGAGCGTGTTTATATTTAGCAATTCGCGAGTAGAAGTTGATAGAAATGAAAGATTATTTTAGTGAGCTGAGAAAATATTTAAAAACCTCGACTACCGCCAACGTGGACTTTAATTATTCAGTGACTCAAACTTACCAGCGGTAATAAAAATAAATTAATCGATGATATCACATGTGCTCGGTAGTTTTAATTGCATTGTTTTCTATGAGGATTGCATTGTTTTTTTTTTTTATTTATTGTTATTTTCTTTCTTACCGTAATTCAATGAATAAAATCGATGTTAATCACCGGGATGACACATTTCCCACATTTTTTTTTTATTGAATGATATTATTTACTTTCGTCTAGCAGAAGCTTTATAAATATTCAATGATTGATAAATAATACACTTTATTTATTTTACATGCATCTAATATAATGACAATGCTGATTTTTATTCTTTTATGACTGATCATTCCAAATTTTATTGTTATTTATTTATTGATATATAATTAAAAATTTTCTAGCAACCTTGCAGTCACTTGTGAACTATAGATAAATAAAATTTTGCTTTATTAAATAATGACTTCTTTTAAATTGCACTGTACTTTTTTAACTATTGACGTTTTTAAAGATATAAGCTCATCCCGATGTTACATTTTCATATATACATATACATATGATATATTTTAAAGAAATAAGCTCATCCCGATGTTATACTCATCGAGAGCTTTCATTTGAGTACCCACATGCATTTTGATATATTTTTCATATATACATATATATAATATATAAAATATATGAACAATTGATGTGGGTACTCAAATGAAAGATCTTGATGAATATGACATCGAGATGAGCTTATATCTTAAAAAATGTCAATATTTCACAAAAAAAAAAAACGATTTTATCATATGACTATTTTGGACATAAACTTTTTCTTATTCTCTTAATTATATAGATGATAATTATTTTCAAAAAAAAAATATTAATGCATTTAAATAAATAAAAAAAAAATGTTTTATTTATTAAAATGGTAATTTATGAACAAACAATTTATCTGATGGTCTAAAACAATAAATCTTAAAAAAAAAAAATTGACTAAAGTTTTTTCTCAACTTAATAAAATATTTAACGCTTTATCGAGGATCAAAACTTATCAGCTATTAATTCGGAAAATAAATCAATTTGAACTTTATTTATTAGATCAATTCTTTTTAATGTTTATTTATAAATAAATAAATTTAAATGTTAATATATCGTTTTGCGTAAAAGTAAAACGAACTGTAGATTGGCCCGGTGCGGGGTCGATAAACTCAGATGAGTCATTGCAATGATAAAATGTCGCGCTGTTATTTTTCTATAAATTTATTATTTTATTAAGTGAGAATAATCTTGTATTTTTTTTTAATCTCGTAAGGGCTTCGTTGGCCCGCTTTCATTCTTATCTTTTATCTGAAAATACTGAAGGCAATTAAATAAAGCAATAACTTGTGGATTGTTTATAATATAAGACTGAATATAATTATTAACGCATCCTCGATAATCACCAGCCTATTAAACTAATTACAGAATTTTATTTACTAGAGCGTATTATTAAACTCTTTGAATTACAATTAGTTTTTATTAATTCAATTTATTATTTAAAATAATTTTAATAAAAATATTATTATCTTTATAAAAAATTTTATATAAAAAAATAATGTATGAAATTTTTTACAAAGAAAATTACAATGAATAAATTAAAATAAAGAATGGATCTTTTATCAAAACATCGTAATCAGGAAGCCATACATTATTTTCTATCAGATTAAATATCTGTTTTTACACATAATAAAACATGACCCTTGTTTTTTATTACATCACTTTTGCGTCATATTGGATTTTTAGTACGTAAGACGCAAATTGAGTGAACATAATAAAATACCCATAGACTGACGGTATAAAATATAATAATTAAAATATTATTTTATCACTTGTGTATTCAGTATAGATAAATATTTTTTTTATGCGTTTCAGGTAAATATTTCAACAAAGTTTGTCTACCTTAAAATGAAATTCCACTTAATTTATTAAAAAAAAAAATGAGTAATTTAAAAAACACAACCTGATTCTGCGAAAAATCTAAAAATATTACAACGTAATATTTAAAATAAAAAAAGACACTTTGTGCATATTAACTAAGACGCAGTTTATTTAAATGACGCTGGTTTGATTAATATTGTGCGGTCGCATCACGAGCGATAAACTCTTACCAAGTAGATGAGATTACTCGCTCATATCAGGAAACTTAAACAAATCGCGATAACAGCCACGGTTTTATTAAATAAAAAAAAAAACGATGCATTTAAATTGCCAGTAAACATTCGCCTTTTTTCCTTAAATTTCTCAAGAATTTATTCTTAGACAAAGAAATATGTGCGTATTTATTTTTTAATAATTACTGTAGTGAGGTGAACCTGTAATTGCACAAAATACGGCGCAAAGTCTCACGACTGCGGTACGAGGAACTAAATCATTAGACGAGCATTGTCTACTTTAATTTTCTATATATGACTCAAACAATATGTGGATTCCTCGGGTCGTACACCACTTGCATAAGTTAAGTGTCTGTACGAGGGTGAGAAAGACAACGCGTTACAATATATGACTGTTGGTTTTTTCAACCTTGACATAAAACTATGCACTCAAAACTCATTTTTTTCTTGTGAAATTCTTTCTCAGGTGCTTCTTTGTAGAATATACATTCTTGTTCACTTAATTATCTTTTTTTTCTTTAAAAAATATAACTATTTTAATGATACAGAAATTAACAGACAGCTGACAATTTTTTAAACAGATTAACAATTATAAAAAATCTTATTTAAATCTATAATTTTTTTTAAAGAATAATTTTATCGTTAAAAATCTGGCTTAAGGATTAAAGAAAGGGTAAAATTGATGACTTT
The DNA here is from genome assembly GCA_905319865.3 of Cotesia congregata. Classification (NCBI taxonomy): domain Eukaryota; kingdom Metazoa; phylum Arthropoda; class Insecta; order Hymenoptera; family Braconidae; genus Cotesia; species Cotesia congregata. The sequence goes on along the minus strand of CAJNRD030001123.1, from coordinate 21,850,570 downwards.
TTTTTTTGAGAAAATTTAATTTTCTACAAAATATGTCTCATATAATTTTTTAGTATCACTCATTTTAGCCATAAGCATTTTAAACTTTTCATAAATTCTATAACTTTATATTTAGACTTTAAAATTTTAATTTTGGAGAAAATAATAGAGATAGGGGTTCATAAAAGGTTCACTTGAGCCAAGAAAATATTGTTCTTTCTAATTATTTTCTTGAGCGAAGAAAAAAATTTTTTTTGACACAAGAAATTTCACTTATTCTAACAAAATGAATTTTCTTTTAAGAAATACGTATCTTGATCTAAGACAATTTATTTAAGTCAAGAAAATTTTGTTGATTTGAGAAAATTCAGCCTTTTGCTCCAAAAAATTTAGTTCTTGATAGAAATAAATTGTCTTGTCTTGAGAAAATTTCTCTCTTGCTCCAAAAAATTAAATATAAAGATAGAAGTAAATTTTTATTAATATTTTTATTGATTAACATGTCAAATGGGAAGATCAAATAATATTTCATCATTTTTTTTCATTCAATATGTATAATTGCACGCTAAAATAATATAAAATGGGTATCAAATATTCTCGAGAAAAATTTTCTCAAGAAGAAAAAATTTTTTTCTCATCCAAAAATCCTGATCAAATATAAAAATTTATTGTATCAAGTATTTATAATAATTTGAATTAAGAAAAAATGACTTCCACCAAAAATAGAATTTAAAGAAAAATTTTTACTTCGGCCAACACAACTTGGGTCTTTCTTCAGGCACCCGACAAATTTTCTTCAGCCAAGAATTTTGTTCTCCGGTCAAGAAATTTTTCTTTCTGTGTAAAATTCTCTATAAAAAAAGTCTGATATGATTTTTTCGTCTTCAATACTTAATCCACAATATTAAATTAAGAGTAAATAATTAAAACCTTGAATAAATAAACTACTTTTGACATCTTATAAATAAATTTAGTACAAAATATAAAATACAACGTGCTATTTAACGACCCAAGAGCCACTTGAACGACACATAGTAAAATAAAATTAATTAGCTCTTAAAAATGAGACTAAATAGCAGAATTTTTTTGTGGTAGTAATCCAATCTTAAAGTTCCGGTGGCCTACTTGAAATTGAGTATGAGTTGGTCTTCTATTCCACGATCAGCGATTCCAGTTCATTACCTTTTTTTCCTTTCACTAGACCGTTATTGCGTTACTTACATTACATTAAGAGTATGTGTATACGATCTACGAAGTAAAGAGTATGTACGGCTTCTCAAAGCATCGCGATGAGTTTAAGTAATCCGAAGATGCCTAGCAGTAGCATCGACCAGACTAATATAAAATTATTATATTATACAGATATTAAGTTCTTCGGGTAAGAATGGAAGCAACGACCGGGTATCCGGCTCGAAGTATATCAGCACGTACATGAATACCTGTAATAAAATGAAACTGTAGCCAGCCGACGAGATTAAGCGTCCCGGGTCCCAGGTGAATCATCCTTGCGAATGCCGCTCTCAAGGTCGCACGTTGACCCGAGAAAAAAGGGCTCTCGAAAAATAAAAGTCCGCCCATTCATGCTGTGCGTGATTAAATAAACTCACTTTTTCCATTTTCCATTTATTATTATCATTATTATAATTTTTTTTCAAGTAAAGTACGTGAATACACACGTATACTATATTTATTACATTATGATTTAAAGTATTTGAGAGCGAATAAAAGAGGCTGAATTTTTTTTGAGCAATCACGCGTCAAAAGTGTCGAGCTTGAAGAAAAGGAAACAAGGTTAAAGTAATACAGAGATCTTGACTGCGGATATATATGTCTGATACAGAAACCTCGTTTCTATTCCCTTTATGTACGTCACTACGTACGTAAAACTTACGTAGGTGATCCATTGTACCAAAGAGACGTCTTAATGTTAACGGCGACCTAATATGGTAAAATAATCGATTTTTTAAAGCTGATAAAGACTTTACCCATTTCATTTATATAAAAGAATTTATTTACCTCCTTTTGTTGGGTTCCTTCTTTTAATACCTCCGTCATTAAATAATCCTTTTTTTAATTCATTGATTTTAGTTGATAAGTCTTTTAAATTGTCATTAAATTCTGGATGTAGTGAGTAAATTAATTGTGTGTTTATTTTTTTTATTCGATTGTACGTTTTGTTCGTATTGTTTTTTATTTTGACGTCAATTGGTGATTATATGACAAAAATAACATTAATTATCTATATTATTAAAAGAATAAGAAAAATTTTGCTTCCAGGATAGTCGTATAATAAAATCGGTTTTTTTTAGTGAAATTTAGTGTGTCATTGCAAAGGTCTTGACTTGAATCTGTGCCTTTATAAGGTTTTATATCATTCTCACTAATAGTTAATTTATTATGATGAGTATTTAGGCTGTATTTGAAAATGCTTCATCTCTAGATACATATTTAAGAAATTACCTTGTATCTTGTGAAATATTGACATTTTTAAAGATATAACCTCATCCCGATGTTACACTTATCGAGACCTTTCATTTGAGTACCCACATCAATTTTTCATATATTTTATATATTTATATATTCCACAAATACCATATAAATAAAATATATAAAAAATGCCATGTGGGTACTCAAATGAAAGCTCTTGATGAGTGTAACATCGAGATGAGCTTATAATATATGCAATTTAACAAAAGTCATTATTTAATAAAGCAAAATTTTATTTAAAATAAAAAAAATTATTTTCATATCATTGTAAATTATCGAAAATTAAAAATTAAAATTTTATGAGCTCTAAAAAAATTGAAATTGAGCTTGAAAATTTTAATACAACTTTTATTTAAAAGTAAAAAAATTTTAAACTTTGACAAAAAAATATTGAAGATGATTATTCATAAGATTATTAAAATTTGAAAGCAGTGAAGTGTAAAAAGCGAAGTAAGCAAATGTTAAAAAAGCACATGCTGCATTTTTAAAGGACTCTCGGCATCTATTAATAAAAGAAGAGAAATTACCATAAAGTACTTGGGCACGTTTTAAAGTAAAACAACAAAATTGAATACTTCCGTCTGGATTGTTTGCGAAAAAAAAATATTCTTACAATTGAAAATGTTGATTGACGTAACAGTTTTATGTTTCTTGCAACAATAATCACCAGCTGGATAAATCGAGTTGTATTGACGTTGCCCAGTCGTGAACTTGACAATGGACACTTATTTGAGACAAATATACTCGTTACATGCAACACAATCAAATATTAAATATAATGCAATTGTAATGCAGTGCGATCAGACCCACGCGGAGTCTATGCAATTCTAATAATATATAAGCGACCTGTGATGTGTTTTCACCAGTATTATCCAGATCTAATTTAATGTACATATACATATGATATATTAAATGACAAAATGGTATCCGCAATAAGATATCAACGTAATCACTCGATTATTATCCGTATGTATAGATGTAAGACACATTGACGTAAAACATTTAAACACAGACTTTATTGATCTACTCAATCGAGTTTTATTTATTTTATTTGTTTTTTTTAATCCACTTTATGTTAATAAGCTTGCAGATTAAATTGACATTTTATAATTAATAATAAAAATTTTTATTGATAATTTTATTTGTAGATCCGGTTTTTAAACGCTGGATAATTTTTAAATAGATTGAATAATTGTTGTAGAAATAATTAAACTGTTGGGAGTTTTAATTTTAAATAATTGATAGAATATTATAATTATTGCAAATAATTATTCAAAATTTATTTTTTATTAATTAAGTATTTTTTTTCATAAGATTTTATAAAAAAGAAAATTTTTTTATGAAAAATAAAAAATGAACAATTTTTTGCTTGAACAAAATTAATTAAAAATTTATTTTAATAAATATTACAATTAAAGAAAATTATTTAAAATTATTATTTTTTAATTTTATACCAAAAAACCAATTAAATTATTTTTAAAAATAAAATTATCATAAAAAAAACCCATGGGAGCACGTTCAATTTATAAATTACTAAATTATACATATTTAATTCAATAATAAAGAAAGTTTGAAACTCCCAACTGTAGAAAAAAAATATAAATAATTGAACCCACGTACAAACCAAACATAATTTGAATAATTGAAAGAAACTTTTTAAAAAATTCCTTAAAAGATATCAACGTAATATAATACAACTCGACTCAAAACTAAGTTGGCGCTTTACTTGAGGAGTGCAATAAGTAAATGAAGACAAAAACAAGGACTCGGAGGGCAATGCTCAATGGATCTAAGAGTTCAAAACGGACACTCAACAGGTTGGACAGGTTTTCACTCTGGATGAGGAAACTCGCGGGCAATAAAAACAAATCCCTTATTATTTTATGATCGCATCTGTATGAAGCAGATTAGCCGACCGGAGAGCGAAGTTTATTTATAAACATAAACATAATAAGCGTGTAATGTAATAATAGTAAATAGCTCGAAATTATTAAATGCTCATTAACCACCTGAAACTCTGTTGTTAATAATTTGTTTATTATATATAATAATACTAATAATAAATAATACTACCGACAGTTCAGTAAACTCTCTCAGATAGAGTCCGAAGAAATAATAACTTCAAGCCTCTACATTATGTTTGCTTCAGCCGGTTTTAGTTGCAAATGCACTTGACGCATAAGTTGCGTGACCGGGCGCTATTTCGACCTTGAATACAAACGATCCGCTTGATATTATCTCGTTATATCGCTTGTATTATTTTACGGCACGCGTTCTTTTCATTTTTTTTTAATATTTCCCCTCTTAATTATTTCACTTTTATTATAAAATTGTGGTGCATTTTTTTTTTAATAAATTGCATCAAAATGCGAAATTTTTATAAAAAAATTATTAAATTATATCCTTAATTTTAAATTATAATAATTATAATTAAGAAGACTATTTATTATACAATTATAATTAATGTATTATGCAATCGATCAAATCGTTAATAAATTAAAAATTAAAAATGTTAGGCATGACTCACTGAATTGAATAATTTATTTAATAATAAAATAGTATGATGACAATAATATAAATTATTCGAGATGATATTTGTCCACGTGATTAGTATGTGTCCCAAAGATAATTGTTTAATATTTATGCCACTGTGTGTATAACAATGTTTTTTCAAAAAATAAGCACATGTGTATTGATATTGATATTAATTCTGTTAATGGAGAGTCTAAGTGTCACATCTCACGTCGTCTGACACATTATACGTGACTAGGTCGTGAAGACATACATTAGTTAAGGAAATTTTGATGCATCATGTTAGAGCACATACAACGAGAAAAGCTAACCAGGGTATGCATAATAAATAATAAGCAATGAATAAACATTTTGGGGCAATATATTATGAGCTTGTATTTACTATATAAGGTGAAGTGTATATTACCGGATGTGAGGTGATGCTTTCCGAATAAAGACAAGATATATTAGGACGGGTGTAATCTTTATGAGTGAGTAAACAAAGTAATTAGCGGACTGATAAGATACTTGTCGGCTGGCTGGTTAAGTAGTTTTATTTTATTTGTAGATATACAGCATGGAAGCGTCGTGATCAGACGGTGGGTTACCAATACAAGACACGTTGTGTCACTAAAATTCTTGGTACGATCATGAGCTTTTTAATTCATTCAAATAATTAATGATTTTTTTTTTATCTAAAATTTATTAATTATTTTTTAATGCCTTTTAAGATTTAATTTTATTCTCACTGATAGTCAATTTATTATGATAAGTATTTAGATTGCATTCAAAAATGCTCTATCGCTAGATAAATAATTAGAAATGACCTTTTATCTTGTGAAATATTGACATTTTTAAAGATATAAGCTCATCCCGATGTTACCCTCATCAAGAGCTTTCATTTGAGTACACACACGCATTTTTGATATATTTTTCATATATACATATATAATATATATATATATATATATATATATAT
>CAJNRD030001123.1:21748626-21844553 GCA_905319865.3 Cotesia congregata | reverse complement strand
ATTCATCGAGACCTTTCATTTGAGTACCCACATGAAATTTTTATATATTTATATATATTATATATATGTATATATGAAAAATATATCAAAAATGCATGTGGGTACTCAAATGAAAGCTCTTGATGAGAATAACATCAGGATGAGCTCATATCTTAAAAAATGTCAATAACTAAGAAATGACGTTGTATTTTGTTAAGTGATAATTAAAATAATAATAATAATTATCAAATAAAATAATTTTATGGTAATACCGTAATTGTTACAGTAAAAGGCTACTATGTAATGCAAACAGGTGATATTTGGTATCTACCTCAGGTGAAAAGACTCTGACCTTGTATAAAGGTTTCATATGGCCTCGCGTGGCCAATACCGAAGGACACTTATGATTTTGCTCTGGTGATTATCTTCCCGCCGGAAGTGCATGTACTTAATATTCGTAGAAAGTACTTAACATTAATTTAATTTAGTTTTCAAGCTCAAGATAACTTAAAAGAATTAAAGCGAGTCACCCGATACCAGACACGAGTTGAGGCTTAATGTAAATAATTATTTAATCTAGCAGATGATAGTTACATCATTGTCAAACCGCGATCACGCTCTATCTGCAGTATTACGAGACAAATAGTCTCTTGCTCTGTTCACTGATACCGATTAAACCCAGACAAAAATATATATTTCCCGCTTTAATCCAAGCGGTAATAAAAAAAGTTATTCATAAATTTAATATTATTCTGTTCATAAATTTTTATCAACTAGAAGACTTATCGTAGTACGTTGAAACAATTGCGGCATGGCAATGAAGAGTTTGGGAATATCCGGAGCAATTATTGTGTTATTGGTTTTTTTTATTTCGATAAAATTTTGTTATTATATATATTAAAGATAATTTATATTGAAGACGGCCTACGGGGGCTAAACTGGTCTATCTAAATTGGTGTACAGAGATGGAATTCCCGAAAACATTCACTTGGCCATTAAATACCGATAACGGATTCCGACAAACAAGTCATTAAGTTATAAGTTATAAGTTTCTGTTGGTCATCGATCGATAAATTATTTTTGAGTGACGTACTATACACGTTAAATGGTAAAATAACACAATGTTGAGCAACGAAAAAAGTAGGACAACGGTAAGTCCGGAAAATGAGTCATCGTATGAGCAATATGGTAATAATCGGTGATGGGACCTTTTATAAGACAGTTTAAAATTTATCAATTAGTACAATTAAATAATTTTGTTTTAGTCGTACCAAGAAGATTAGTGGCACGACTTTCTTGATAACTCAGTCGATTTTATTGTTTTATTATGATGCATTCGTATGTAAGATGCAAAAAATTAACGTTTTTTATATTAATATTTTATTGATTTAATTTTTATTATTATTATTGTTTAATAATTTAACCTACATCATTTATTAAAAAATAAATAAATAATAACTAGCAACCTTGCCATCACTATGTGACTTGTGAACAATAAAAAATTAAAATTTTGCTTTATTAAATAATGACTTTTGTTAAATTGTACTGTACTTTCTTACACAATGACCTTTTAAAAAATATAAACTCATCCAGATGTTACACTCATCAAGAGCTTTCATTTGAGTACCCACATGCATTTTTGATATATTTTTCATATATACATATATATGTAATATCTATAAATATATAAAATATATGAAAAGTTGATGTGGGTACTCAAATGAAAGGTCTTGATAAGTGTAACATCGGGATGAGCTTATATCTTTAAAAATGTTATTAGTTGACAAGATACAATGTCATTTCTTAACTATTGATATTTTTTAAGATATAAACTCATTTCAATGTTACACTCGTTGAGACCTTTCATTTAAGTACCCACATGGCATTTTTTATATATTTTATATGAATGATATTTCTCATATTTGTGAAATATATAAAATATATAAAAAATTCGTGTAGGTATTCAAATGAAAGGTCTCAACGAGTGTAACTGCCAGATGGATTTGAATCAATTTATAATTTATAAAATAAATTGTAATATATATTGTAATTGGGAATAATACCAAGTTTATTATATCTACATACTACTTTCACTTGGCCACTGGATCACCCGAGACCGATTACGTACCAGGATTACTGCACCAGAGAATTATAAACTGTTACTAGCTCTGCTCATGTATAAACCTTTTTATAAAATAATTATAATTTGAGTTAAGTTATCCGCTGGTAGAATGTTAAATGTATTAAACTCTTTACTATCATAACAATAATTTATATTTCGTATCGAAAGTATCATACTTGAAAAAGTCAGCTGTAACAAAAGGAAATTCATATTTCAGATTTATCCTCAGCAAACTTCTATACGAAATATAAATTTACAACATAATGGAGCCCAGTCATTCTCTTTCTTCACTTCACACACAACACAATTCAAAAATTTCGAAAGATATTTCATGAATGGCCATGTTAATGTAATATTATTGAACAAATCACCACAAATAATTCAATTATTCCGACAAATGTATGATTGGTTCGGTAAATATGCCTGAAATTTAATCCTGCGTTCATCTTATCGCCGATAAACAATAGAGAAATTCTTACATGGGTTTTTTTTATAAATTTTTCAACTTTAAGTTAAGTGCTGTTGCAACTATTGATAGTTGTTTGTTTGTTTGCGCTTGTAATGATTTTTTTTCTTGACAGCCCTCTATCAATCTAATAGAATAGAATAATATTATATGATAGTTTTAGATAAAATTGTTTGTCAAGCGAACAGGCCGGGGTTCTGTAGTTATTGAGTGATATGATAAAAAACTTGACCTAAATTGCAAAAATAGCAAGTTACTACTTGGATTAAAACGATTGATTATAAATATAATTTAATTTTTATTGAAATTTGTAGCAATTTTTTATAATGAAAGTTTAAAAATAAATTTATTGATTGAAAAATAAGTTTTTTAATTTAAAAATAAATTTCTTAATTTGAAACTATATTTTTAAATTTAAAAATATATTTTTTAATTTAAAAATCAAAAAAATTCATACTTACATTTTTTTTTTTTTTTTCATAAAATAAATAAATTAAAAAAAAATTTCGTGATTAAAAAATTTTTTATCAATCTTTAAACATTGTGTAAATTTTTATTTTTGATAATTATTTAATATTTTACATTTTTTTTAAATTTTCCATTAAAAATATAATAATTAAAAAAAAATCATAAGTCAATTTTTTCAATTTTCACAATTTTGAAATATTTTTATATTTTTTTAGAAATTAATAAAAAGTAAAATCGAAATTGCGACACAAAAATAATTGTGAAGCCTCCATAATTGCACTCGTGAATCTCAGCGAGATGTTTAGTGCCTCATGCCCCTCTATTCGCAGCTCCAACAACAAAACTTTCTAATCGCAGGCTTTATTTTTGCTCTTTCGCCCTTTCTGGGACACGACTCAAACTCTGTAGCTCGGAATCATCTGTCGTATTTATTATTGTACATTACATATACACGTGGATCCTCAGTCTAGAGTCTCTGCTGAAAACATCTACAATCTACACGTAGGTACATAATATTTATCCGTGCACTCACTCCCACGGTCGTTACCGATCACTTCGAGATGTAATGACAGAATCGTGAGGATTTTATTGTAATACCGAGTGCAGGCATTCGAAATAGAGAGTTTGGTACAAGAAAATATACACTTGCTTTTAAACTCACATATTTTTTCGAAATTACTCACGCACGCCAATAAAACGTATTTTTGCAATCGGTGAAAGTTTTCGTCGGATATCAGTATCACTTTTCCGCCTCATTTCTGCCGATTTTTTTTTTTTTTAAACATTGAGTCATAAAGAATATTATTTTCAGGCGTCATTAGTCCCGTTAGATTTATTTTAATGGTGCTAATAAGTCGTAAATTCTGATTTTGCTCAGTGGAAAAATTTTTATTAATCTCAATGGTACTGTATGATTTTTTTAATTGACTTTTTGACACGATAAATTATTTAAAAAAATTTTTTTATTGAATTTAAAATAAAATAAAAAATTAAATAATGTCATACTGGCAATGTTGCAGTCACTAGATGACTGCGTGACTTGTGAACTATGAATAAATAAAATTTTGCTTTATTAAATAATGAATTTTTTTAAATTGCACTGTACTTACTTAAATATTGACATTTTTAAAGATATAAGCTCATCACGATGTTATACTCATCAAGAGCTTTCATTTGAGTACCCACATGCATTTTTGATATATTTTTCAAATATACATATATATATATAATATATATAAATATATGAAAAATTGATGTGGGCACTCAAATGAAAGGTCTTGATGAGTGTAACATCGGGATGAGTTTATATCTTTAAAAATGTCAATAGTTCACAAGATACAAGGTCATTTCTTAATTATGTATCTAGAGATAAAAACCCATTTTATCATATAAATACACCTGCAAAATTTTTCTTATTCTCTTAATAATATAGATTTATTTTTAATAAATTATATAATTTATTAAAAATTAATCCAATAAATGTAAAAAAAATATTACCATTTCGATCGTATACCCTACTCATATTTTAGAGGCTAGGATAATGGCTTGATTTGGTATTTTCTGTCAGTCCTGTTAGACACTATTACATTACAGATCATGCAACAGTAACACAAGGACTTGAAAAAATTAAACCTCCTAATTTGAAACCGGTTGCGAGATTCGAACCCACGACGTTTGGGCGTCAGGCAAAACACTTGCCCCCTTAGCCGTTTCCATTTAAAGACCCCGCCACTAAAACTTGTTAGTTTACTGTATAGTATTATGATATTTTGTTCCCGTGAGCTACACTGTAGAAATTCGAACACTTAACGAAATTAGGCGGAGCAATATTGCAATTGTAATAATATGGATAATAAAAAAAATGAAAGGAAGCTCTTTATACTTTTGCCAGATGTTCCATCGCAATACTCAGCTCGGATGCTCCAAAATAAGGAAATGAGGACGACCGAGATGACGAACGGTGCGTGGTAGGTTGTATTATATATGTATATTACCATTAGCAAATGTATGATACGTGGAAAAGGGAGAAAAAGTGGTGTAAGTGAGTCACACACTGCATGTGCTGTTATTATGTTATGTTATATTATATGTTGTATGTTGTGAAAACGAGTCGAGTGATAAATATAAATGAAAGGGTAGTAGCTAGATAGAAATAGTAATAAAATTAACGCTGACATTTCCAAGTTTTACTGCATCACCATCCTCATCGTTAACGAAAGATAACTATATCTATAATACGCGGATCTTTCTAATATTATTTTACCGTGAAATTTCTCCACCGTGATGACAATTTCTGCGAGTTATTTTTGAAACCTTCTAAGCTCTATATATATTTTTCAATTTAAATATTATTTCAACATTTTCTTCATAATTACTGACATATTTTCTCTGTTTATTTTTTTTTTATTTTTAAATTATTTCTTGAGTTTCTATCTTTATTATTTAGACTAATTTATTCTTAAAAAAAAAAAGAAATTTATTATTTTATTTAAATAAACAAACCCAACAGAGGGTTAATAATTACAATTGTTAGTACAAAAAATTATTGAAATATAAAAATAGCAAATAGTTTAAAATAAAACAAAATAACTATTTAAAAGTCATCCTTTCACTTTTCTTGTTTAGGGCATCCGAAGGCCGAGGTCGTATCGGCAAATGCAAGAACATTGTACACAATTTAAATTGTTTAATCCACTAGCATAACACCGTAGACATTAATGTACGATGTAGACCTTATTTTACCTTTCATAAACTATATATTACACGGGCAGCCTTCCGTTTCATTAAATAATAATCGTATAACATATAACGTGCGTGGATGGTTAATTACACCGTCGATTATTAATGTTTAATTTATTTTTTCAACAATACCTTGTCTGTAATAAAAATCATGGCCGTGCATTATCTAAGCCGTATTTAAATAAAATCGAGATTTTTTTTATGGACAAATAACTTTACTGCAATATTAAATGATAAAATAACTGGACGAATAATTAAAGTTAAATTCACTGTGCAAATAAATAATCATTATTTTATAGGGTGATGTTATATTGACAAGCGCTGATATTATCACAAGATAAGGTCACGGACTTACTTTTTCTTTAGTGATATTTAATGACCCCTTCATTTCACTCTCAATTCTTCAGTAATTATTAATAAATAAAATAATGACCTAAGAAATTTTTTGTTATGATTATTATTGTTGTTTCAAGTAAATGGGTCAAAGTTTCTAGCGATTATCTCTTTTACAGAAAATTATTATTGAAATTTTTATTAATTTAATAATCCGAAAAAAATTAATAATAATAAATTTAATTTAAAAATTTTTTTTAAATTTTAATTTTTAAATAAAAATTTTTTTTTATCTTTAATATTTGGCCTAGAATATTGAATTTAGTTAAAATTTCAAAATGTAAATAATTAAACTAATTTGTTTTTAATAATAATAATAATAATAATAAGGCGCGCAGTAGCCTATCGGATCCGGCCCTTGCTATCAAAGCATTGGACCGGGTTCGAATTCGGCGTACACCAATGAATATTTTCAATATTTAAGTGTATTATTCTGCTCAGCCCAAGAAATACAAACGAGTTCCAATCTCAAAAAGTTTACCCCTACCGTAGTCGCTCATGACCTTAGTAGTTTATGCGACTTTAAACAAATCAAAAAAAAAAATAATAATAATAATAATCCTGATAAATTTTTATTGAAAAAAATAGAAAATATGTAATAATAATGAAAGTCTAATTTTAATTTTATGTTTTAAATAAATTGAACAATAATTTAAATGAAACAATAAATATTTAAGTAAATTACAATGTATAAATTAAAATACTTTCATTTTACGATTTGTAAAAAATTATTCTCTATAAAAATATTTAAAAATAAATAATAAATCAAAAACTTTTTAAAATGATAAACTAACAGCGAATGAAAAAAAAAATATCGAGTGAATCTAATGAATATAAATTGCAACTTTCGTCCTTCTTTATTAACACGACCGATTCGATAACCTTATCATTAACCCGCTGCAGAGCTCGCGTAGAATTCGAAACAAAATAAAAACGAACATGACCAGACGCCCTGAATGATTAAATTTATATGACTGTGGCATATTGTTGTGATTATATGTGCGACAACGTATCATTTAAATGATTCACCGCGGCATGATTGTTCGAACTCGCGTTTGGGGGTATGATAAATTTTCGCAAAACAAAGATTCGATTATTTTTATTCAAAAACATCGTAATAAACTCTACTTGGATTTGTTATTTAACGCGCCAACAAACACGCTTAAATCTATAATTAATTTAAAAAAAAACAATTTACGTCAATCGTTTGTAGAAAAATAAGTTTGTTATATAATACATGATAGATCGTTTTAATTAATAGAATAAATTTACTTAGAGTATCAAATTTGTTGGTCGTTACTAGTTAGAACATTGAACAGTCTCTAGAGGATTAGATGATGTTACTCAATTAGAAGCCTCCGCGTTTGTAACAATAAAAATCAAGATGACAATTAGAACGTGACAATAATTGTAAATTTCAAATTCAAGGTCCTTGGAAATATCTTCATTGTATGTTGTATAAATATTTTATTATTTATGCTGTATGACAGTTTATGAATTCAATGTTCATAATTTATAATGTACACTAAAAAAAAAAAAAAATTGAATTAAATCAAGAAAAAAATTCTTAAAAAGTTTAAAAAGAAAAAAAATTATTTAAGTTTTTAATTTTTAACTTTCAAATTAATTTTCTGAGTCAAATATTGAAAAAATTATATGATACTTTTTTTAAAGAGAATTTTTTTTTCTACAAAAAAGGTTTTTATAAATTTTACCCTAATTTTCTCCGAAATTTTAATTTTAAAATTAAAATATCAATTTCTTGGCTTGAAAAATTAAAAAGTGACAATTACAGAAATAAAATTATTTAATACTTGCTAAAATAAAATTTCTGGTTTTTTTCTATAAAAATAAACAAAATAATTTGGGTCAAGTGTAAGATCTCCAATAAATATAATTCTTTATATCTCGGTCTCTATTTTATTTGGAATAATAAAAAGCTCTAGATTCGTTTGAAAAACCCGAAAAGTTGGCACTGGCTCTGTAAATACTCTGGAGCTTTTTTGTCAAGAGACTTAGTGTTTAAATCCAACAAGGCTCGGCCGATTGCCAATAGTTTTATTTTTCCGCGAGCAGGGATTAAAGCAGATTTAAATAAAGTCCAAGTTACCAAGTAAAGATAAATGCTTGATGTTTTGTTTTGTTGTAATTTTTTAAAAGCAAGAAACGTCTAATGGGAAATTTTATTTGTATTTTCACTCGTTTAATCATTCAATGTCCCTGATCCACTGGCCGGCCAATAAGAAATCAGCTAACTACGCTAATTACATCACCTGATTGTCACAGGTCCAACTCTTCCTGTTGATTACTCGCGATTCCGCAGTCGGCGGCCAACTAAATAAAAGTTATCTGCATATATAATGCTTATTTTTTTTTCCTTATCCTGTAAAGTAATTTATATTAAAATAAAAAATTACTTTTTATTCACCGTTTCCTGTTTTCTCTATTTTTTATTTATAAATAAATAAGATAATTTTTTTTTTTCATTTAACAAAAAATTTTTTTTAAAAAATAAATAAATTTTTTAATAAAAAACAAAAAAAAATTTTTTTAATAAAAATTAAAAAATAAATTTTTTATTTAATAAAAAAAAATAGAGTTAAAAAATAAAATAATTTATCAAACTTTTTAATATAAAAATTAGTCATAATCAAAACAATAATATCTACCACGTGTGTAGTGTTGAATAATCAATCTCAAGACCATCCAAAAAAACTATTAACTAAAAAAAGATTCTTATCAATAAGATAAATAAAATAAAACTTTTATTCAAAAAATAAAATACTTTGTTGAAAGTAGTCTATTTATTTTTTCATTTAATTATCTTAATGACGTCAATTCAATAAAAACACGTGTTACATATCACTCGACTGCGTGTGTCTAGTTCTCTCTACTCTTCTCGTCTGTTCTATGAAATGTTATTATTTATATAATTCCGAGATAAATAATTGCAGCACTGCCTTGTATTATGTTATTACCGTAACAACTAAAAGACCACTACAAAGGCGTAAATTAATATATGTAATGCAAGTATAATTGGCCGCCGCCAAGCAGTCTGATCTTTATTTTGCGGTGAGTCGATACGAGGTAAAATCTCGATCACACTATTGGCTCGTGTCCAATCCACGTGTACAAAATCCACCGACAAGCTTTTAATTTCATAATTTATAAATGTAATTTCTGTTGTAATTTATTTTATCAAAAATTTTTAACCTGAAAAAAAAAAATATATGTGTAATTAATAGGTGTGATGTTTAAATTATATGTATTATCATTAGTAAAATTTATTACGAAAAGGTCAAAGTCACGTAAAAATAGTCAAAGACATTTAAAAATAGCAATCATCTCATTACAGAGCTGAAATTATTTTAAAATAAATGAATCTGTAAAATATTATTTTGCTATTTAAAAAGTTTATAAAATTGCTGGCAATAATTATTGTTAGCTTACAAGTGATCCAATTAACGCGGCTCTTTGATCTAAGATTCGAGGAGTTCATAAAGTACCGGCCTAATTTTAGTGATCTTTGTATGTAGTTCCGTACGAGTACTCTCTGGCTCTTGTTATTATATTCTTCCAGTCTGGTGTGCATGTGTGCGAATTCATAAGCATGTTTTTGCTCTACTTGTATTGTTAAAACAAATTTAACAATCGTTAAATTAACGCAAGTTCCTAACAAAGGCTAAAAAATATTTCTGCCAACAAAAAGAATTTTTTTTTAATTAAAATAAAAATAGTTTTTAGATTAAATGAATTATTTTATAAGATTTTAATGTTTATGTTAAGACTTAAGCTAAATGGGTCGAAAAATTATAATTACTATTTAAAAGTGAGGATCAACAATGCGGAGTTTAATTATTTCCTTCCCGGTTATTTATTTTAAAAAGCTGTTTTGTAATTTAATATTAACTGCTGGTGAGGAAACCAATGAAAGTGGTTATTTTTTCAGGTACGACCTATCGTTAAAACTTTCGCTGTGCTGGAACAGCTACCAGAGTTTTAGTACCGATAACAAAATCAACATAGAAGTTTATAATTGCAGTAATAATTTATTTTCTGTAATGTAATTGCGGACAAATATTTGCTTCTTTGTATTTTACATGTTTTACAGGGAGTTTCATTTCTTCATTAAGAGAAAAAATTTATTTTCATAAAAATTAACATTTTTGTGTTAAGAAATTTATTTGTTCAAAATTTTAAACAATTTTCTTGTTAAAAAAAAAGTTTTCTTGATGTAGAAAAAAAAAATGGGATTAAAATTCTAAAATTGTCTATCTAAATTTTTCTTTTTCAAATCTAGACAACTTTTTTCTTATTATTAAAATTTTTATAAGAATAATATTGAAAGTAATTGTAAATATATTTAATAAAATTTATTTTAAAATAATTTTTATCAATGATTATTATTATTATTATTATTATTTGAATCATTGTATCAGTACAATGGATTTAAATTAATAATAATTCCTATCCAAAGACGGATTTAACTCGTATTATCAATTAGTTATGTTTGTTTAATGACATATTGTTTGCAGTGCAATTTATTTTTAGAAAAATATATCTTTAGTAATAAATTAATTAATTATCACCGAAGTTTATTAATATTTAGATTTTTTTTATCATGTGTTAATAAATATTTTAAATTTTAGATAATAAATCCTTGATAATTAAAATTATAAAAATTAATTTATTGTACAAAAATCATTTAATTAAAAAATTCAATTAATTTATTCAAAAATAAAAATTCAATATTTCTTCATTCAAAACAAATAAAATCACCTAAAAAATAAAAATAATTTGCAACAAAATCAATTTATTTATTTATAGATAAAAAATGAAAAGAAAAATTCAATATTTCTTCCTTCAAAGTAAAAAAAGTCATTTAAAAAATAAAATAAATCAATTAATTTATTTAAAAATAAAAATCTTAAAAAATTCAACATTTCTTCATTCAAAAATAAAAAAAAAATCAATTTATTTATTTATGAATAAAAATGACAAAAAATTGAATATTTCTTTGTTTAAAAAAAAAATAAAATAAAATAAATTATCAAAAGCTATTTATAAAATTACCCTTTAGCAACAACGGGCAAAAAAGAGGATCTCTCCTCGGAATGCATCCCTGGTGGGGATCGAACCCACGACCTTTGGATTAGAAGTCCAACGCGCTATCCTCTGCGCCACAGGGACTGGTAATTGTACATTGCCATCAATATCTACAATACTTCCTCATAACCCTCATTACCTAAAACTGTTTTAGAGGGCAGCACTATCCACAGTCTTCCATGTCTCAGTCATGTGTCTTCTTTCTCCAACTCCCAAGGTAAATATTTCCGATTTCTTCTCTTTAAATCCCCTCAATATTTCTAATAATTTCTTAAAATATTTAACCTGCAGGTTTTATTTCTCCAGCTGACCAAAAAACAAGTGTCTTATCTTTGTAAAATAAAAAATTTTCCAAAAAAAGAAGTTGCGCGTGGCGCTTAATGACGTTGTCGACGTGTGACGTTCCTGTGTTACGTTCTCGTAGTCAACACAACGGTACACGATACTAACGTAGCAGTAGCTCCCTTAACTAAAATAAAGTGTCAAAGGTGTGTGTTAAATTAAAACAGTATGATTTAAATAAATAATAAATTTTTAGATTGTTAATTTTGAAGGTTTAAAAATGGGTTAGTGAAAAATGACAGCCCGGAAGATAAAATTGATCTTTAAACAGTCCATTGATTGGCGCGAGACTTTTATTTTCTTGTGATGATTATTTTAATTAAAAAAAAAAAAAAAAACATTAAAAAAAAAATTTGTTTAAAAATAACTTTAGTTTTAATTTATAAAATTTATAAAATAAAAATCTAAATAATAATTAGACCAGCATAAGCAGTGGTGTTTGTCTCCTCGTGCCCTGAAGCAAAATGGCTGCTTGTGAACATATGACAATAAATAATAATAATAATAATAATAATAATAATAATAATAAGAGCTTTGGTAACAGTAACTTGATGACAATTATTTCAAAAAGTGTAAAAAAAATATTTATAAATTTAAAAATAAATCTAAATAATTACAAAAGTGTTGTTTATAAAAACAGGAGCAGCAGGAGATCTTGGTTGACAACGGGCCGCTGTATCAAGCGGTTCTGTCGGCAACACTGACTTGCGGGGGACTGCCGAGGGTGGCGGGCAGACAGCAGGCGAAGGAAGAGAGCCTGGCCAGGCGATCAACCCGGCGAAGCTCTGTTCCTGGCGACCAAACTCTCGGGGATAACTCTACGAGCTTGTGGAGCGATGGTAATCCGCGGTCAACGAGTATGGCCATGCACGGCACTACCACCTCTTCCGCGGCAACTCCACCGGACAGAAACAACTTCTCCGAGCAGGTCTCAAGGCGATGCTCCGCCTGTCTAACCTGTCCAGCAGAAACTCACCTTCTTCTCAGCGACGACACTGAAAATTCTCACGAGAATTCTCACGACAATAAGCCGCTCGAGGACCCCGACGACGAGGAGAACAATTGTCCGGGTTGCGGAAAGCCCAGTGATAACACCCCAGAGACACCCACTGCGTCATCTAATTCTGTTTCTGCTTCTGTCTCTGTGTCTTTGTCCTCCTCGGCCTCCTCCTCAGCACCCTCCGACTCGCCTCCGACGCCTCCGCCGAGGCAGACTTCCACTGGTGATTCAGCGCCCACGTCATCGTTGCCTAGAGACCAGGGAACTGATGATGATATTAATCTTGTCAACAATATTAACAACCAACGGAATTCTTTGACCCTCAGGTTCGTTTTTATTTTTTCGGTTATTAAGTTAATTAGTTTAGTGATAGCTTTTTATTCAAGTGGGAAGTAATAATTATTGATATTTTTTTTTTTGTTTAAAAATAGATAAGTAATCAAATTGATGTTATTATTTAATAATCTTTATCGAGTGTTCAATTTATTTCTTATAAATTAAATTATTAACGAATTATGTTCAATTGTATTAATTGTTTTTTTTTTCTTTTTAACAAAAATACATAATTAAAAAAAGTTTAAAAATTATTGGTAAATATTTACAACTGGGATTAATTATTTTGATTTTTATTTTTTTGAACGAAATTTATACTTGATTTTAATGATATTTTTTTTTAAATACATAAAAAAATTAACAAATTTTTGAAAATATTTATAAATTTTTTCGAAAATTGTGAACTTTTTTTTTAAATTTAAGTTATTCAAAAAAATAAAAAGAAGAATTAAAAAAAACTTTTTTTCACTTAGTTATAGCCCAAAATGGGGTTTACCGAACTTGTAAATAATTACCAAATTATTTTTAAAAATACTTGAGAAATATTTTAGATTTTTACTAACAATATTGCGTTAATTTAAGTATAAAAAAACAATGATCCTAAAATACATCTAAACTGTATTAATTATGTTTGAAAAACTAATTATTTCAATAAATTTTTAATTCAAAAATATTTAATAAAGCTGACAGTAAATTGAACACACTATATAACCAGATAATTTAATTTAATTTAATTTCCCGCAATTTCACTGAAAATATTACCTATTACCGTTTTGTTAATTGCTTAATTAGTGATGAATTAAAAACCCACCATTTGTATTTAAATACCACTTAAAAAAAAAATTTTACAATTGAATTAATTGAATAAAAATAAAAAAGAATTATTTCTTATCAAAGTTCATAAAAAAAAATCACCCTGAGGAAAAAAACTAAATTGAAACTAAAAATAACAAAAAGGTTACAAAAAGCCCGAAGACATTTTTAATCCATCACATTATCACCAATGACCATCATAAAAGCAATTAACTTAAGCAACTAATCTTTTTGGGTTAATGTATAATATTTATTGTCCAGCAGCAAGATAAAAGCAAAAACCAGTCCAGACATCAGTAGACGCCTCCGCCGAAGTTCTTGGCCGTGCGTGAGCCACCAGCGCGAGAACCCCAAACGCTCTCCTTCACTACCTCTACTAGTGACCCGGTGGACCTGTATCAGGTGTCTCCAAGCAAACTGCAGTAGCTTGGCATCTCCAGTGTGCACTGCTTGCGGAGCTAGTTCCACGATCGCCCAGACGAATGGCAACCTGATCGGCGTGCGCCGAGGCAAGCGACTGAAGGCCCTGAAGCTGAGCAACAAGCAAGAGCCACGGGGTGACATCGTCGCGACAGTGGCAGCGGGGCTAGCCACGTGGATCCGCGATGTCGGGTGCTTGAATCTGGGAATCGGAGTGTTGGACCGCGACGAAGGGATGGCGCAGTTGAGCTCAGTCGGGCTCAGCAGGAACAGGTCACAGTCTAACCGCGAGAACTGGACCCTTCCTCCGATTGAGAGCATGGAGCCGATTTCATTCGCGGATTCATCAACTGACGGCTCTCAGCGTTCTCCAAAGCGTCACAGCCCCTCAGTCTACGAGCGAGTTAAATCCAAAGTGAGTAGGTCGCTGTCGAACGGGTCAGTGGTGCAAAAGCTGCCGGAGCACGGAGTGATCCCTCGACCGACCAGTCTAATAGTCGCGGAAGCTCATCAAGACGACGCGCTTTGGAGCTGCGATAATTGCACTCTGGATAACGCTCCAGATTTAGAGCAATGCGAGGCTTGTGATGCTCCAAGAAGCCCGACGCCTTGCAGCGGAGTGGTGATAAGCGTTCCGGGCTGGGAGTCCCGGGCTCTGGGACTTTCATCAGCCGGGCCGCTGTCCTACAGAAGATCCTTCTCGGAAATCGACGCAGTGGCGAACGCAGCGCAGAAGAAAGCCGCGAATCGGCGGAGCCTAAATGATGATGATCCTCCAGCGGTACCGCCTCACTCGGTGGGCTTTAATTCTCGGCCTAAGTACTCCTACATCGGAATAACCGACCCGGATGCTCCGCCACCGTTACCGAAGAAACAGAGCAGCAAGATCGGACTGCCAGTGGTCTCGCAGCGAGCCAGAAGTGAATCCACGAGTCCAGTGGAGACTCCCGGGTCCTCCAGTCCGCTCAGACGTATGTGGACCTGTCGCAAGTGCTCTTACGCCTACAACCCGCTCTGGTCTATCGGCTGCGACATCTGCAGCTCCAATCGCACTCCTCCCTCGCTGCTACAGCCCAGTTTGATTACTGTGACGAAGGACACGCTCAACTCCCGGCCGAACATTCCCCAGTCGCCGATTGTTGTGTCTAGAGACAGTGTCAGGTACTATGACATTAAAGTTAGCAGTCGCTTGACAATTTTTTAATAAATTAATTTGCTCTAAAAAATTATTCCTAAAAAATTGGATTTTTTATTTTTTTAATTTTCTAAATGTCAATTTTTTTTTCACATAATTTATTTGTTAAAAAAATTCTTAAAATTATAAAATAGGTGCTAAATTAATTTTCATGGTACAATGACATTAAAGTTAGCAGTCGCTTGACAATTTTTTAATTTTTTTTAATAAATTAATTTGCTTCTAAAAAATTGGATTTTTTATTTTTTTAATTTTTTAAATGTCAATTTTTTTTTCTCATTTTTTTTGACATAATTTATTTGTTAAAAAAAATTATAAAATATGTGCTAAATTAATTTTCATTCAGGTACATCCCCAAAGCAACCCTCGCTACTGCCGAGTCGGACCTCGAGGACTCGATTGAAGCTCCGATGCCGGGGCCAAAATGGACCTGCAAGAAGTGCACGCTGCTTAATCCCGCCTCCAGGACGACTTGTGAAGCCTGTGGTGGGTCTAAGCTCAGGAGTGTCACTCATGTTGAAGATCCAACTCTTAGAAAGGGAGAAAGTTGGGTCTGTCCTTCCTGTACTCTGAGGAATCCTCTCACTGCCCAAAATTGCAATGCTTGCAAAACTCTCGCTGATTTTCTGGAGGTACCTGGAACTAGGGATAGTCGCCCTGGACAACGCAGTCCCAGTCCTAGGTTGTCTAGTGGCAGTGCGAGTGGTCTAGCGAATATTACCAGGATTTCTACACCCAGGCACAGAAACTCTGTCAGGAGGAATGGACCTTTGCCTGGCGACAAGCGACATTCTAAGATTAAAGAATCGACTGTTACTCAGGTAAGTTTTGTTTATGAATTATTTATTGTTGATGGAGATATAGATATAGATAGTGAAAGTTTTTAATGTTTGTTAATTTTTCAGTGGCACTGCAAGTTGTGTACATTTGAAAATAAAAGCAGCAACGGTGTGTGTGAAATGTGCCAAAGCTCAAAGTCATTGTCGCAAACACCGGGTAATATACCGCGTTTTAATGAACCCGGTGTTAGTACGCTGAGAATACAACGACAGGAAAGTGTTGTGATGGAAAACTTGAGGCATATTGAGGAGAGAGAAGCCTTAGAAAAATGGGAACGGATTGTACGATACTGTAAAGAGGTAATAGTTTATTATTTGTGCTAGATTATTATTAGATATAATTATTATTTTTTTTTAAAGACGTTTATATGTTAGAGGCAAATTAGTACAAACTTTTTAAGAAATTTATTGGGGTCTTTAGAAAAATTTTTATATATATATATATATATATATCAATAATCTTATAAGCTATTTATATATTTCACAAATACCATATACATATATAAAAAATGCCATGTGGTTACTTAAATGAAAAGTCTTGATAAGTGTAACATCGAAATGAGTTTATATCTTAAAAAATGTCAATAATTAAGAAATGACATTGTATCTTGTCAAATAATGATAATTTTAAAAATATTAGCTCATCCCGATGTTGTACTCATCGAGACCTGTCATTTGAGTACCCACATCAACTTTTCATATATTTTATATATCACATATTTAATATGTATATATGAAAAATATATCAAAAATGCATATGGGTATTCAAATGAAAGCTCTTGATGAATGTAACATCGGGATGAGTTTATATCTTTAAAAATGTCAATAATTAAGAAAGTACAGTGCAATTTCATAAAAGTCATTAATTAAACTTATCAAAAATAAAAAATATAAATTTGAACGTCCTTAAATGAAAATTTTATATTTAAAAAATAAAAAAAAATTTTAATTATTTATAAATTTAATTTTTTTTTTCAGACAAACGAACCATTTGTAGACGATTCATTCCCGCCAGCACCTAAATCATTGTACTATAACCCATTAGACACTAAGGATAACCACGTGGTGCAGTGGAGAAGGCCACACCAGATAAACGTCGACTCGAGTGTCGATTCAAAACTGCCTTGGGCTGTCTTCAGAACTCCACTGCCTTCGGATATATCGCAGGGTGTATTGGGGAACTGCTGGCTTCTATCGGCTTTGGCGGTGCTTGCTGAGAGCGACGAGCTGGTGAGACGGGTGCTGGTGATGCGAGAAACCTGTCCCGAGGGTGCTTACCAGGTCAGATTGTGCAAGGACGGCAAGTGGACTACGGTGCTTGTCGATGATCTTTTACCCTGTGATAAAAGAGGTCATCTGGTTTATTCTCAGGTATTTATTTTCATTTTATCGAACATCCATTAAAACTTATTACATGTCTTAAAGTTGTTGAGCCTCTGGTATCTCGCTAAAACATAATACACGATATGTTCTACGGTAAAGCCAGCTTTCTCCGGGTAGTTGGTGGTGTTTGTACTGATATTAACTTTATATGATGCTTTATATAAAGTCGATAGTTGTAAAACTTTTTCAGCTTATTATTTAGTTGAGAAATATTTAACGAAACAAAAGTCTCAATGAAACAGCTCCATATCGATGGCCGGATTAATTATTATTGGACTTAAATATTTAATTAAATATACCACTCTATAGAGAAATAATCTATATTATTAAGAGATTAAACGAAAATTTGTAGCGAGTGTATTTATGTGATAAAACGGGTTTTTATCGTTAAATTTGGTATCGTTGGAAAGGTCTTGATCTAAAGTTGTGCCTTTTCAATGTTTCATATGATTTTCTAAAATAGTTTATTTATTTTGATAAGTATTTAAACTGCATTCGAAAATGCTTTATCTTTAGATACATAATTAAGAAATAACTTTGTATCTCGTGAACTATTGACATTTTTAAAGATATAAGCTCATCCTGATGTTACACTCATCAAGACCTTTCATTTGAGTACCCACATCAATTTTAAATATATTTTATATATTTATATATTTCACAAATACCATATATATAAAATATATAAAAAATGTCAATAATTAAGAAATGTCATTGTATCTTGTGAAATATTGACATTTTTAAAGATATAAGGTCATCCCGATGATACACTCATCAAGACATTTCATTTGAGTACCCACATCAATTTTTCATATATTTATATATATTATATATATGAATATATGAAAAATATATCAAAAATGCATGTGGGTACTCAAATGAAAGCTCTTGATAAGTGTAACATCGGGATGAGCTTATATCTTTAAAAATTTTAATAGTTATAAAGTTTTTAAATTAATTATAAATAGATTCAAATTTAGCAATAAATAAACTATTAGTGTGATTATAAATATAAAAAAATCATTAAATTAGTTAAATAATTAAAAGGTTATTAAATATTTCAGGCGAAAAGAAAACAGCTGTGGGTTCCATTGATAGAAAAAGCCGTCGCTAAAATTCACGGTTGCTACGAAGCGCTGGTATCTGGACGTGCAATCGAGGGATTAGCGACCCTGACTGGAGCACCATGTGAAAGTGTACCTCTCCAACCTTCTGCACTGCCTAGCGAAGACGAGCTCGACAAGGATCTGATTTGGGCTCAGCTACTGTCATCCAGACAGGCGATGTTCCTGATGGGCGCGAGCTGCGGGGGCGGAAACATGAAAGTCGACGAAGAAGAGTATCAACGACGGGGGTTGAGACCGCGTCACGCTTACTCAGTCCTCGATGTCAGAGACGTCCAGGGAATCAGACTGCTACGTTTGAGGAATCCTTGGGGTCATTACAGTTGGAAAGGCGACTGGTCTGATGATAGTCCCGTGTGGACTCCTCAAATGCGCGAAATGTTGATGCCTCACGGTGCTTCTGATGGTGTCTTCTGGATTTCATTTGATGACGTCCTTAAATATTTTGACTGTATTGATATTTGTAAAACACGTGTTGGTTGGAGTGAAGTTAGACTACGTGGTACTTTGCCACCACTTTCGTCATTAAGACATTTATCGTGTGTACTACTGACTGTACTTGAACCGACGGAAACGGAGTTTACATTATTTCAAGAAGGCCAACGGTAAATATCTATTTTTTATTTTTATTATTATAAATCCCAAGTTTCTATGAAGGCTTCTTTTTTATTTATTTTTATTGGCATAATAATTATTTATTTAGTTTAAAGTAACAAGCCGTGGTACTTAATTACTTGAGACATTTATTATCGTGGTTAAATCAACTTTTAAAAATAAGTTAACAAATGAAAAAAAAAATTAACAACCTTAATGTATAATTAGATCGATATAGTACACAAATAATTATTGTTCATACTTATAATTATTATTGTAATTTAATTTTCTTACTTTTTAGTTTATTATTTTTTAACATCAAAATATCATAAATTAACAAAGATTCATTTTATTTTCTTAATATATCTTGTTTAATTTAAAAACTGGAGAATATATAATAACTCGACATAAAAAAATTTATATAAAAAAATCATTCAATGATTTAAAAAAAAAAAAATGATAAAATAAAACTGCGAAATTATGAGTATTGAGAGTACTAAATAATTTAAGCTTACAATGATCAAACACTTACAACTAATTGTGCTACAAGTATATATATATAAAACAAATTTACCTTACAAGTGCTTATTAATTTTATAAAGCGACTACTAACTAAATTAGTAATTATTTAAAATTATCTAGTTCCATTGATACTTTAAAAAATAGAACCAGTAATTAAAATGAATTAATAAAAAAATAAATAATTAATAAAATAATTATTTTCAGGAATTCGGAAAAATCCCAACGTTCGCAATTAGATTTATGTGTAGTTGTCTTTCGTACAAGATCACCAGCAGCACCGCAAGTTGGTAGACTGGTCGAGCACAGCAAACGACAAGTACGAGGATTTGTTGGTTGCCACAAAATGCTCGAGCGAGATTTGTATATCGTAGTTTGCCTGGCATTCAATCACTGGCATACAGGTATGGAGGACACGTCGAGTTATCCCGAGTACGTTTTGGCAATTCACAGCTCCAAGCGGCTGTTGGTCGAGCAAATATCACCGCCAGCTTTCGTCCTTGCAGACGCTATTATCAGCCTAACACTCGCCAAAGGACAACGACATGAAGTAATTTACTTTATAATTATTATTATCAATTATTCATTAATTACTCATCAATAATTGAATTATAAATAATTAATTATCAGGGGAGAGAAGGAATGACTGCGTATTATCTGACTAAAGGCTGGGCTGGACTGGTTGTAATGGTGGAAAATCGTCATGTCAACAAGTGGATCCATGTTAAGTGTGACTGCCATGAAAGTTACAACGTCGTCTCAACGAGAGGCCAATTGAGGACTGCCGACAGTGTACCGCCTCTCCACAGGTAAATTAAATTAATCTATTTTTATTAAATTAATTACCCGGTATTTTCTTTGATAAATAAAATAATGAATACTTTAATTGTACATCAGGCAAGTTATTATAGTGCTGACGCAATTAGAAGGCAGCGGTGGGTTCTCAATAGCTCATCGTTTGACGCACAGACTCGCCAACAGTGGAAACTTACATGACTGGGGGCCACCTGATACTCAGCATTGCCCGCAAATAGACACCCAAGTTGAAGGTCTACACAGTCCTAGATTAATAACGTGAATATCATCCTATTTATTTTTATTATTATCGACGTCGTCACTTATTAAATAACTCTCACAAGAGAAGATACAAATATAAATAATGATATTATTTAGATAGTTAACTAAACGAGCAAGCTGATTTATTCTTTAACCATGACAACGTTACTTGTGATGAAAATCTATTTTAAATAAATTGTCGTGGGTTTTTTTATTGTGATAAAAATGCATAATTATCGTGACAGAAAAATAAATAATTAGGACTTTAATGCACGGTCCATTATTAATTTTTTTTTTTACACGTAAAAAACAAGATAACACTGACTATAATCCCAAATTACAATGAGTATAATCCAGATATCACTGAGTATAATCTGGGATGGTAACCAGTGTCATCTTGTTATTTTCGTATGTACTGATTTTATTTATTATTAATTCATAGATTAGTCGACTTAGATTATTAATATTAAAGTACTTCTCTCATTAAACACTGGAAATTTTGCTTGCTGACCTACAAAAAAAAACTAAAATATAAATAGTTATTTTCTCAACATTACTTATAAGTATCATACGGATAAGATATTTGTGTGAGAGATATATTATATAAATATATATAAATATTACATATATATGGTATATAAGGGCCGTCCTTACTTTAATTCCTTTAAAAATTTTTTTTTACATATTAATGTATAAAGAAAAATTATTCTAGTAAGGACAACCCTTCTATATGTATATAAATGTGTTATTTTGTACGTAAATTATTTTTGTTTTAATTTTCTCAAACAAGTCATACGTCAATATTATCTGAAACTCATTACTGAATATATCACGCCTTAACGATAAACTAAAACAAAAATATTTAATAATAATAAACAGAATAAGAGTGCATTTAACTACATACTCTCACGATACCAAAGATACTTGCGTGAAAATTAATAAAATAATTAATGACACTTCGTTCGATCATTTTTTTTTTTTTTTTTTGAGCTAATTAAGAAACATGCGAGACTGGTTTATTTGATATTATGTATGATATGTAGCTGTTAAAATAGTCGTTCAGTTTATAATAATGCGTGCTTGTCGAGTACTAACTCTTACTCCTCTATAATAAATTAATTATTAAGTTTTTTAATTTTTGTTTTTTTTTTATTTAAATGTTACCATAGTTTAATGATCGAATCATTAATTTTTTAGAGCAGCTGCAAGGTGAAAAAAAAATTTTTTTTTTTATTTATTTTAATTACTAGTTCTATTTTTTAAAGTATTAATGGAACTAGGTAATTTCAAATAATTACTGTTAGTTAGTAGTCGCTTTATAAAATTAATAAGCACTTGTAAGGTAAATTTGTTTTATATATATACTTGTAGCACAATTAGTTGTAAGTGTTTGATCATTGTAAGCTTAAATTATTTAGTACTCTCAATACTCATAATTTCGCAGTTTTATTTTATCATTTTTTTTTTTTTAAATCATTGAATGATTTTTTTATATAAATTTTTTTATGTCAAGTTATTATAAATTCTCCAGTTTTTAAATTTAACTAGATATATTAAGAAAATAAAATGAATCTTTGTTAATTTATGATATTTTGATGTTAAAAAAAAATAAACTAAAAAGTAAGAAAATTAAATTACAATAATAATTATAAATATGAACAATAATTATTTGTGTTCTATATCGATCTAATTATACATTAAGGTTGTTAATTTTTTTTTTCATTTGTTAACTTATTTTTAAAAGTTGATTTAACCACGATAATAAATGTCTCAAGTAATTAAGTACCACGGCTTGTTACTTTAAACTAAATAAATAATTATTATGCCAATAAAAATAAATAAAAAAGAAGCCTTCATAGAAACTTGGGATTTATAATAATAAAAATAATATTAATAATAATAATAATAATAATATATAAGACCATCTTGCTAAAAAAAATGTGATGCTTCTAATGAAACGTTTAAAAAATTATAGTTCTTTTAAATAAAAATATTTAATGAAATAACTGCCATGTCCATGGCCTCAGACGAGGGTAATAATCTGTAAATTGTAATAATTAATAAAAATGGACGTTTGCACCCGTGTAGGTGTGACAATACTAAAAAAATTTTTATTGTAATAATAAATAATTTATATTTAAATAAGGCTGAAAAGGAGGCTTTACGCTGGCTGGATCTATCGTCTGAGCTTGGCTTTAAGTAAAATTAGTTTTTACGAGTTATTATTAGTTGTCATGGCACTTGATAATTACTAACTATGTAAATTAATCAGTAGATTAATTATAAAAAAAATCAAATGTTTGTAAATTAAGTTAAATAATTGCCATCGACTTACTTATTAATTATTACATTTTAATTGCATAGATACGAATTATTATTGTATACTGTGTATATGGGTGCTGATACTAAGATTTATTTTGTGGTAATAAGGTAAAAGACCCAGTTATTGACACTTGTAATTTTATTTTAATTAAAAAAATCAAATCAACTCTAATAAATTAATAAATACTAGCAATACTTTTGTTAAATTGCACTGTACTTTTTAAAAATTGACATTTTTAAAAATATAAGCTCATCCCGATGTTACACTCATCAAGAGCTTTCATTTGAGTACCCACATGCATTTTTCATATATTTTATATATTTATATATATTATATATATATATGTATATATGAAAAATATATGAAAAATTGATATGCGTACTCAAATGAAAGGTCTTGATGAGTACACCATCGGGATGAGCTTATATCTTTAAAAATATCAATAGTTCACAAGATACAGTGTCATTTCTTAATTATTGACATAAAAATTGACATTTTTAAAAATATAAGCTCATCCCGATGTTACGCTCATCAAGAGCTTTCATTTGAGTACCCACATGCATTTTTGATATATTTTTCACATATACATATATATAATATATATAAATATATAAAATATATGAAAAATTGATGTGGGTACTCGAATGAAAGGTCTTGATGAGTACAACATCGGGATGAGCTTATATCTTTAAAAATGTCAATAGTTCACAAGATATATATTTTTAATTAGAATAAAATTGCAAGTGTCAAACAACTAGGCCGATGTCAATAACTAGGTCTTGTACCTTAATAATGTTTTTTTTAAAGGTGAAAATAATTAGAAGCGTCATAATGAAAGAAATCTGAAGATAAGCTGACCATTTGTGCCATAAGAGGGACATTGTACTGACAATTGGGAAATTGATGATTTTTTATAATTAATTATTGAACCAGACTTGGCAAAAATATAAATATTTTTGAATCAACAAAAGTTAATTAAAATTTAAGGGTCTCAATTGTTTGAAATAAATGCTCAAGACATTTGTTACGAACGATTGAAGGTAGTAATTAGAGTTAATGATAATGACTTGGGTAATAACAGATTAATCGAGTGTAAATAATCTAATGAGAGTTGGTGTTTATTATATGTAATTAGAGGTGGAAGGGTCGCACAATTTTTTAAAAAAATATCTTTTGTTTGCATGCTTGTTGCAAGACCACGCATTATTGATTGATGTAAATTAGTTGGTATTTAAATAACAATTGTTTACAATTGACTAATTAGCGGGCGGTCGAGATCAGTGCAACGTGTACTATTATCTCTGCTCAATTTTTTTTATTGATTCTAATTTTTTTATTGTAAAATTTATGATGTGATAACTTTAATAATTTATCGGCAATTGATTAAATGTCTAAAGAATTAATTATTTTTTTTAAGTGCACGTTGACGAAAATCTGATCTTCGATGAGCCACAAAGTACCTAGACATATATATTCTTAAAATGTGAATTTGAAATATATAATATTGATTTTAAATGGAATTAAATTAAGCACGAGTGTCATTGTAATTTTAAATCTTACTCTATAATTATTTTGACTGATTTTCATAAATATTTAATTATAATTAATTACTTTTAATTGTGATTTAAAATTTTTTACAATTATTTTATTTAAAAGCAAATTTTAAGGTGAAATATTTTTTTTTTTAGAAAAAAAAATTGTTAAATTAAAAATAAAAAAAATTATAAAAAATTTTTTTTTTAGAAAAAAAAATTGTTAAATTAAAATAAAAAAAAAAAATTGTAAAAAATTAATTACTTATATTAATAGTTATTAATTATAATTAAAAATTTTGATAATTAATGTAGAGGATAAATTATTATATTGAAAAAAAAATTTATGAACTGAACAAAATAATTTTATAAAAAGTGAAATGTTAAAAAGAAATTGAAGTAATGAGAGAGTTTAAACAGACCGACAATCGAGAGGCAAACAGAAATTTTTTTTATCAAAAAAATTCTTTTAAATTTATCGGAAAAGCCTAATTGAGAATCTAATTTATGAAGATATAAATTTTGAACTGACTAATGATGTAAAGTCCCTGCAATCAATTTTGTGATAGTCTGTGTAATTATCTTTATAAAGTACACCGAAAAAAAATTATAATCACACTTATTGACATTCATAAATTGCGGGAAATCTGAAAGATGATAAAAAGAAATATTACAAAGAATAATAATAAATAATAAATAATAATAATGTATCTGTCAAACAGACATGGACATTCAACAGATCCTGAATGCCCACGTGTGTTTCACGCGCGTATTCATATTGAGATGTAAGTATAAACATACGCAATGATATTTATTATAATAATACTAATAATAATAATAATAATAATAATAATATCGAACATATATATATATTTACAAATATATATTTACGCTAAATATATGAAATATTTAATATTTATGATATTTAATGTTCATACATGATATGAATAAATATATATTTACTATGAGTAAGTAATAACGCATTATAAAAGTAATGATGATATCGAAAAATTATGTTGTCCTCTCATTTGTATTCTGTAGACACGATCAATAATAAATTTAAATATTATCTAATATATATCATTTTATTTTTTGCAAATATATATATATATTCAGTTTATTTTTATTTTTATTTTAGAGACATTTTTTAATTTTTTTAATAAATTAAATATTATGATTCTTAAATTGAGAGACATTAGACATTTTTTTATAACTTTATAGCAATTAAATTATTATGAAAAAAAATTTAATTTAAAAATTCCACGTGTGAAAATTAAAAAAAAATTTTTTTATTGTTATTAATTTGTTAAAAAAATTAAAAAAAATTTTAAGTTATCAGCTGACTCAATTATCAGTATCATCAAATATGATAAAAAAAAATTTTAAAAGAAAAATTACACATGTAGAAATTAAAAAATGATTTAGTGTAATTTTTTATAAATAATTTTCTAATATTAATTTATTTGTTAAAAAAAAAAATTAAAAAATAGTCAAGTGTTTGCTAATTTTAATGTCATTAATTTTTGTTTAATTAATTTCACTATAAAACAAAATTTTTAACTTTAAAAAAAAACTAAATTTACTTACCTTGTAGATTTTTTAAATTTACTAGAAGAGCTCTGAGCTCGAATTCCCCTTCCCCTTCTTATTACTTACAGACAATATATATACATTTTTCCTCACACGCGCGTGGTTGCATGTTTGAAAATATTATTCCAACTGTCATTTTCATTGAATGAACTCGTGAAATAAATTCTCAGTAAAAAAAATTTACTCGCTTATATTAAACCAACAAAGTATCATATTACTTCATAAATTATAATAAATACACCCGTGATTGATAAAACACTTAATTATTTTGTTTGTAGTAACTTATTAACATACACGTAGCAACCAAAAACTCCAAAGTAAAAAGTGAGGTTATCACAAATTTTGCGCGGTAATTATTTAGAGAAATAAAAAAACACAATGTCGGGCACGGAAGACGACCCGGTAGTGCTGAAAAATTTTCTAGGACACAAGAAAGACATAACAAGTGTAAAGTTTCACCCTGAGGAATTAAAGGTTGCGACTAGTAGCTTGGACAAGTCCTTCATTGTCTACAACTTCAACAACAACTCCCGGTGCAATCGCTACGTCGGGCATACTGAGGCTATTAATGACATAGACTACGCGCCTTCTGGTGAATTAGTGGCAACTGCCTCCCAGGACAGGACTGTTAGGGTCTGGGTTCCCAAAGTTCGTGGAGAATCCTTGGGTTTCAGAGCTCATACCAGCGCAGTTCGCTCGGTTCAATTTTCTTCTGATGGAAAAGAGGTATTTATATTTATATTTATTTTTATGACACTTAAATCAGCTGACATCTGACAATTTTTTAAAATTTTTATTACATAAAAGATATTTAAAAAATTTACACGTGTGATTTTTTTTAATCTTTAGATGTAAAATTTCTTAATAAAAATAAAAAAAAAAAATGTTACTAAAAATTGATTATTAAAAAAATTTCCTCTTGTAATTTTTTTTAATCTTTAAACTTGTAATTTTTCAATTAATATTTTTTTATAACAATTTAATTGTTACAAAAATCGTCGCTCCTTAAAATGGCTTTCAATCAAATCAAAAAGACTTAATCTTTTAGCCTGTTTCTTATACAAATTATTCAGTTCTGGTGAACCAAGTTTTTTGAGATGTCTTTTTGTTGATGAGCCACAAGACATCAGACGCTCGGAAAGGTTGGCTTCAAAGTACAACAATGTCTCTTTCTGCTTTACAAATTTCTCGACATCAGTATACGAGCATAGCACTCCTTTTTAATCTCAACCAGAAATTCCACCAGATGTCATAAACTCACTCAGCATAGAGCCATAGAGGCATTTAAATCAAAAGCCTTTGAATTCTTCTATAAGCTTGAACTCAGGGAGGCCTAGGGATCAAAGTCTGCTAATTTTATTTCTTAAAATAATTTACATTATATATTGATATTTACAATACAAAACTATACTGCTCATGTTTATGGTTTTACATGTACTTTAAATTATATTTCTTTTTTATCTTTTTTTGTATTTTGCCATTTGGCTTTTGCTTTGGCATTGAAATTTAAATAAATAAATAAATAAATAAAAATCTAAAAAATCAACAGATGTCTTAAATTCAGTCCCATATTTTTTTTTTTTCTACAGATAATTTGTTGATTTATTAAATTAATTGCAGCTCATAACATCATCCAATGATAAAGTGATCAAATTATGGAAAATCCACCAGCGCAGATTCCTTACTTCCTACGTAGGTCACACACACTGGGTCCACTGTGTCCGATTTTCACCAGACAATCGTTTGATTGTCTCTTGTAGTGAAGACAAAAGTATTAAATTATGGGATGTAGCTGCTGGTCAATGTATTAGAACAATTACCGAGCTGAAAGGTATTTATTTAATTTTTTTTAATTTCTCCGAGTTAATTTTTTGCCATAATTTGTTACAACAATTCTTTAAATTAAATTAATTTTCATTATTTATAAATTATTTCATGATAAATTATTTCAGGACCAGCAACATATGTTGATTTTCATCCTTCTGGAGGAGCCATTGGTACGGCTAACACTGATGGGTCTGTAAAAATATACGAGCTTCGCACTGGCTCGCTGCATCAGTACTACAAGGCACATACTGATGTTGTAAATAAAATTTCTTATCATCCCAATGGTAATTTCATGATAACTGCTTCTGAAGATTCAACGATCAAGGTAATTTTATTTTTTTCTTCACTAATTATAATAATATTGCAACAATAATCACCACAATATTTATAAATCAAACAGATCTTGGATATATTGGAAGGAAGACCAATTTACACTCTCAAAGGACACACAGGTGGTATTTCTTCAGTATCATTTTCTCCTGATGGCAGCTACTTTGCCTCCGGAGGTCGAGATAAAGAGCTGCTTATCTGGGAGTCCAATTTGGAGCAGCATGACACTCGAAGGTCTCAAATCAAAAGAAGCTCCGTTGAAACAGAGGAGATTGAAAAAGAATTAAAGTCTCTGCAGTTTGAAGATGAGACTGAAGGCTCTGATGAGTTGTTCAAGAACAAAGACAGAGAGAGTAAGCATGAATTGTTGGTGAGTTAATTTTAATGAGAAACCTGTCGAGGATCTGGATCATCGAAACTACCATGAGATTAATTAAGGCACAGTCCTTTAATCATCCAAAAATCAAAGCTTTATATTTTAAATTATTTATTTAAACTCTTCAATTATTTTTTTTTACCAATTTGATAATTTTATACTTGCTCATCTTATCAATAAAAAATATCTTATATAAATAATGACTTAAAAATTTTTTATTAGTTAATAATTTATCGAAAAATAAATATGAATTTTTTTTTAAAAGTATTTTGATAATTTTTTAATATTTTATTCTATGTATTTAATCTAAGATAAACATAGTATTTATTTAATCATAAAAAAATCAGATTTGTATATTTAAAATTATTTATTTAAAACCTTTTTATAACAATTTGATAATTTTATACATAGCCACCAGATAATTAAAAAATCTTATTAAATTAACGTTTAAAATAATAAGTCTTGTACTCAGACAGTAGCATCAATTTTAATACTTAGGTATTTTTTTAATATAATTAATATATTGTCTCGGGTTTGTAAATTATTTAGAGACAATTTTTATTTATTTATTAATGGAAAATTAATTATTAATTCAATTTTTTACACCGATAAAAGTTACCGGCTTGCCAGTTTTTTTGAGACACTCAAGAATTTCATCAGAGGGCAGTCCAGAAGTCACGAAAACTTTTTTCTCTGGTAAATCAACATTGAAAGACTCAATACCTATAATTTAATAAATAATTATTAATCAAAAAAACTGAAATTAAATTAGCCGACATCTTTAAATTTTTTAGAATTATTTTTTAAAAAATTAAAAGAAAAAGTTTCACTTGTATTAATTTTTAATTAAAAAAAAATACCTTCTTTTCTCTTCAGTACCCGTTCAACAGCATTAGAGCAGCCCTCACAAGTCATTTCCACCGTAAATTCATGAACCTAATTACCAATTTAAATTTAATTAAATAAATGAATAATAATTAAATAGTTCATTGACAGCTGGACTATTTTTTATAGGTTTTAAATTTAAAAAACTGACTCACCTTTGACGCCATATCGAAAATTCTACTGCAGAAACGTCAGCAGTGAGCAATCACCTCTGATTCCTGATCTCAGATTACTTTCGGGTCCAGTTGGCTATAATATGTGGGAGAAATTTATTTTACTATTCTATTTGGATAAGATAAGAATCGTTTAATCGTGTCAAGCATTCACTAGCACAATCAACAAATATTTTATTTACATCACGTGACTTCGGGAAGTGGCGCTACCTTTTTATAAAGCGCGCATTAATTTTTTCATTCAAAATTCAATTCAAAATCACACGGTACTGAAGTTAGCTCTCAGCTGTCAATTTTTTTAATTTTTGTGTTATAAAATTACAATAACCTTCAATTTATTAAATTAAAAATAATATTGATGAATAATTAACATTTAAACATTTTTTTTATAATTTTCTAGCAAGTATTATGATAAATAATTTAATTAAAAAATTCTAAATGTCAAAATTAAAACAAATTTTTTAAATATTTTTATTGTGTTATAAAATATAAAAAAAATGACAGCTGACAGCTAACTTCAGTTTTATTAATAAAATTTTTGTTTATTTATTTTTTAGGTGAAAAAATCTATAAAAAATTGTTTTGAATAATTTATCTGTCAAATGAAATAAAAAAAATAATTATTCAGAAGTTTGATATTCCTGTAGCGCAATAACGCAGGTAAGAGCGCAGTAAATAAAAAAACACTTTAACAATTATTATAGTATCAAGCTAAAGTTAACTGATAATTTTTTGGATTTTTACAACAAATAAATAAATTTTTTATTAATTAAATTACAACTAAAAAGATACTTATAAAAAATTGCACTTATAGTTTTTAAAATTTTTTACATGTGAATTTTTTTTTTTAATTCTTTAATTGAAATTTTTTCAATAAAAAATTTTGAAATGTCGGCTAACTTCATTTCTAAATAAATTACTATTAAAAAAAAAGGCAACAGTAAATTTTATTGACATCAACAAGTGGAATTTTTTAAAAAAGTATTATTGTAATAATTTATTTATTAAAAAAAAATCCTAAAAATCATCAGATGTCAGCTGACTTCAGTATTATTTATTAATAATAAAATTTAAAAAATAACCTCCAGCACGGAAGAAAAAAAGGCCCGTTACCCGGAGCCAGGAAAAGGTAAAAGACCGGTGTTTTGACACGTGATAGTACCTACAGAACCAAGTCAACGGTCCGTGGTGGCTCGTGCGTAAAATCCAACACCTGGGCACCTAGAGACATGCACCAATCAGCTGTACCTACAAGTCCTGGACTAAGTATAGGAGAGTAGAGGCAAGTATAAGTGTAATAACTTGACAGAGCGTACCTGGACACGGATACGGACACAGCTGGTATGGTGCTATTCGGATACCAGCTCAATACAACATTATTCTCCAGGAGTGTTAGTGTGCTGATGTAATATAGCAGAAACAGAGTAGAGTAAAGTTAAGAAGTAATAAAGTGAGAGAGAGGTCTAGTGTATTGGTTTCGGCTATATACAACGGTCGTAGTGAGTCAGTGAGTGCATGTACAGTGAACGGTTTCGGTCAAAGTTATATATTCGCGCGGTTTTATACCAAGGACTTACCTTATTATTTACGTCAAATATGTCGGAGGATATCTTCTGTAAAATATCAACAGTTACATAATTAACGCGACAGTTTAATAATTTATTAATTAATTATTATTGTAAGTTTAAATTGTTAAAATGGGATTCAAGATTCACAATTGGTTCCGCAGACGCCGGTAAGTTATTTATTTTAATTTTAATTATAAAATAATAAAACCGTACGGTAAATTTTAATGTTTAATTTAAAATTTATTTTATTTATTATTTAGTTGTGATGAAAAAAGAATGACTGTGATTTTTCTAAAGTACTATATAATACGTAAAACAAAAAATTAGCTAGAACGAATTGGGACTTGAGTTATCGTTCATTC
Source organism: Cotesia congregata (assembly GCA_905319865.3). Lineage (NCBI taxonomy): Eukaryota > Metazoa > Arthropoda > Insecta > Hymenoptera > Braconidae > Cotesia > Cotesia congregata. The sequence continues at coordinate 21,812,696 of CAJNRD030001123.1, read as the reverse complement.
CGCAGCAGGTGCATTCATCTACTGTAGTCATAGTTCAGCTATTATATTTTGCTCTTGAATTTTCTTTTGTGTTTTTTATTTAATTCCATTCCATTGGCATTGTAGTTTTGGTTCAAGTTCAAGTTTAATACCTTTTATTTATATTTTTTTCCTTTATTTTTAGGCTGATTCTTGACTTTATATTGGTTAGCCTCGGCGAGGTCTTTTATCGAATAACATCGAGTGTTTATGTTGTATAAACATATAAACGTTGCTATACGGTTACCATTACCCGGAAAAATATCGATCCCTGGGTATATCCAACGGGATTACTACTGAGACGTTAAAAGTTGTTTACATCGAATATAGAAGCACCGTTGTGTTGTCTCCCATTTGATTATGATCCTCTGTGTATATTATTGCCAAGTCTTATCATTTATATTTATATTTATTTGAATATTTTAGTTTATTTATGGGAATATTATTATTTACCGATCAGCAAATTTTGATCAGTTGGGATTTATCAGCAGACCTCTGATAATTTTTATTGTAACAATTTTCTTACAATAATTTAATTATATTGTTAATTTAAAATAAGAAATAGACCAAATAATTACTCCAAGTTTGATATTTCATTATTTTCATGCTACGGTCATGCTCAGCTAGAACTAGACCTGTTTTTATTAATATTTAATTAATTTAACAGTTTATTTTAAATGAAATATTTATTTTACATACTTTAACGCTCGCTGAGTTGGAAATTTTACAAATAAAAAATTGTCAGACATCTGTTAATTCCATCAGCGGCGATAATAAAAATTAAATACGTCAATAAATTCTATTCGGGTTTACTGTAAAATTACCCCAGGCGATCAATGAAGTAATTGATATAAGTAGAAGTCATTTCTTGGAATAGGATATCGTAATGCTTTTAAATTTGTTATAACTTACAAAGGAATTTATTTAGAATTCAGTAATCACTATTACAAATCTAAATTTGTTAAACTGTTTTACAATCTTATTTTTATTATTATTATTATTATTATTAAAATTAATTTTTTTATTGATACTGAAAAGAACTGACAGCTGTCAATTTTTTAAATTTTTATTGAAAATAATTTTTATTAATTGAAAAAAAAAACTTTTAAAAAATTTCATTAAGCTGAAGTTAGCTGACAACTGTCAATTTTTTGGATTTTTACAACAAATAAATTATTATTAAAAAAAAAAAAAAAACATTTAAAAAAAGGCAACAATAAATTTTTTTGACATCTACAAGTGGAATTTTTTAGAAAAGTATTATTTTAATAATTTAATTGTTTAAAAAAATCCTAAAAATCATCAAATGTCAGCTGACATTTTAAACAATGATTTAAATATCTTAAAATTAATTATACTGAAGTTAGCTGACAGCTGTCAATTTTTTAAGTTCTTATAAAAAAATAAATTACACTAATAAAAATGCTTTTGAAAATTTTCACTATTAATTTTTTTCAATTATCACGTGTTGATTTTTTAAATTAAATATTTTTAATAATATTTTTATTGCTCTACAATTAAAAAAACATTTTTAATATCTGTCAACTTCAGAGTCATTAAAATTTCCATGCAAATTTAAATAACTAAAAAAAAAAAGTCAATTACCACTTATTTAACCTGTCAGTGTGATTTATTAAAAAAAGCAATTGTTAAAACTGTTATTATTATTGAAATATAAATTTATCAGATTGCAATGCGGAAATAAACGACATTTTTTGACAATCACACAGCACAAGTGCAACGTAAACTCGAAAGCCGCTAGTTCCGAGCGGAAATGACCGAATTGCAGCGAGCGGTTCCGAACTCTCGCCTGTCGGTCACGTGACCCGCGAAGAGACCCGAACTGCCGCGATCTAGACTTTGAGTTACAATAAAAATTTATAAGTACGTTATTTAGTTAGTCGCGATTTGTCGTCAGTCGTGTGCCGACGTTCGATTCAATATAAAACGGTCTTGTTAGTTGTAAATTATTAAATATTCAGCAACGATTGTCATCGTGTGTGCCGGTTCCATTAAATATTATTTTAAATAATCAATTATAAACTTGACATTCAATTTTTATTTTATAATTTCATTGCCTCGTAAACATTAACAATATTATCAGTTACATTATTTTGTCACTCAGTTAAGTTGTAATTATAATTACGATAAAAATACCAATTAACAGTTTTTCATTATTTTATTAATTAATTAATTAAACTGTCAGTTTTTATGGCGGCGTAATTTTATCAGTTTATTATTTTTGGAAATGATCTACCGGATTTCACACCCAGTAAGTAATTTATTAAGAGCCAATTGATAATAATAATAATAATAATAATAATAATAATAAAGTTAGCTGACGTTTTTAATTTTTTTATTTTTTTTTAATAATTAAAATAGAACAAAATAATATTTACAAAAATTGCACCGACAGTTTTTAAAGTTTTTTACAAATGAATTTTTTTTTTTTTTTTTTTTTTTTGTAATAATTTTTTTAATAAAAAAAAAATTCTAAAAATTTTTAAATGGCTAATTTAATTTATAATAATAAAGTTAGCCGATATTTTTAATTTTTTTTATTTTGCTTAATTAATTAATTTATAACTAAAAAATTTTTTTAAAAAATTGCACATATAGTTTTTGAAGATTTTAACAAATAAAAAAATTTTTTTGTAATAATTCTTTAATAAAGAAAATCATATAAATTTTTAGATGTCGGCTAACTTTTTTTTATATTTAATTCTCATATAATAATAATAATAATAATAATAATAATAACAACAACAATAATAATAATAATTCCTAATGCGTTAATAACACAAATTATTTTTCATTAAGATAGTATAAAGTAAAGTAAAAAAAAAAATTACTATCTAATCTCAGTATAAAATTTTTTGACGCAGTAAGAAATAATAAAAGAGGATATTTACTTTTAGTTTACCGAGCTCAATAAATTTATTGATATAAATTACGTCTACTATTTAATTTGACTTATTGTCATTAGAGGTAATAAAAAGAGTCATTTTTTATTATCTCCTCTAAAAGCTTTCAAATCGTCATATCGCCCGCCAATAAATAATAAGATAATAAATTTGGTAAACCTGAATTACTATTTGTAAGACCGTTTTTATTGATCAAGGTCATGTCTATTTGACATAACAAATTTTTTCAAATATTATGACACGAGAATTTACAATTATTATTTATTGCCTTTAAATAGTACACCTTACTTATATTTTATCTATTAATTTTTTTCATCAATATAAATTCATTGATAGGTCTATCTTATCACTCAAAAATTTTCCGTCGTAACAATTAATTGACGCAATTTAATTATAATCTTACTACATATTTAAGTATTTTATTTGAGGTATTTTTGACTCCAAATTTTGTTTGCAATAAAACATTTTTGTCGAATAAAACAAATGTTTAACGTGTGAGTCATAACAATAAATATTTGGAGTGGCCGATGTAGGATAAGATTTAAATAACTCATTTAAATTAATACTTATTGTGTTTATTTTTTAGGCATTATTATCGTTATTAGCATGCGGCGTATAAGACTTAAAAATAAATAAAGAAAAGAGTATACCTTACGCAGTGTTATTTTATATCTTATATATATTTATAATATGCGATATGTGTATCATTGAGGAGAGAATAACTTTTGAGATCAGATATATACAACAGAAAATGTAAATTGACATAACGATACTATCTACACAAGTATGATCAACACGTGGTACACATTAAAAGTTAATACTTAGTGTCTCGTGAAATGAGGTAACAAAAACACTTTACTTTACTGAGAGATTTTAAACGACTTATATTATAATAAGTTACTCTTATTACGTTATTACATCACGAGCAGATAAATATTTTAATATTTTACACTCAAACCGCACTTTTAAATTCCTAAGAGGAAAAATTACTTTTTAAATTAATATTCTAATATGGAAAAACTACTAAAATTTTACACTATAGAAGGATTTATTTTTATTAACAAATTAATAATTAACAAATCATTTTTTATTTATTTAATAAATCTGATATTAATTTATTAAATATTAATAAATCTTTTTAAATACTAGAAATATTTGTTACGGACTAAAAAGTGGTCTCTAATAAATGATTTGTTAAATATTTTTAACTATAAAAAAATCCTATTAATTTTTTAACTATGAAATTTTTTTTAATAAAGTTAGCCGACATTTTTGATTTTGTTATTTTGCTTAATTAATTAAATTGTAACTAAAAAATATTTTTAAAAAATTGCACTTACAGTTTTTGAAATTTTTAACAAATAAAAAAATTTTTTTTTAATAATTCTTTAATAAAAAAAATTCTTAAAAATTTTTAAATGCAGGCTAACTTTATTTTCATAATTTTTTTATTGAAACTAAAAGTTAAGACTATTGTTATTTTTCTTTAAGGATAATTTTAGTAATTATTAATTCGTATTGAAAAATAATATCCTAAGCGTATACATCATTGATGAAATATTGCATTCAATTGTAATATTATGTATTGTGTAATCTCATTAGCAATATTAATATCGATACTTAACCATCAATTATATATTCGCTGACATTAAAGATTATTAATGACTGGTATACAAACAAAAACGTAAATTTTAAAAGAAAAACTTGCTCATTTTATTAAATACTAATGTATGTTGTAATGTATACTGAGAAAAAAAAATTTCTTAATGATTCTGATATTTAGCTGACAATTAAAGTACAGAAAAAAACTTTTTTTTTTTAATTTTCATATTTGGAATTTTTTTACAAAATATTTTTGATAATTATCGAAAGGATATTTTCTTATCTGGAGATTTGAATGATAAAAAAAAATATTTTCTACATCAGATAAGTCAATTTGTAATAAATAAATTTAAATATTTAATTTAGAAAAAAAATATTCAAGAAATCCTTGACTAGAGAATAATTTATCTTTCTCTGTGTACAATATATAACATACCTGCAATAAGTATTAGATAAATTTAAACACCGGTAAATTTAAGCGGTGAAATAGACTTCATTAAAAAGCAGTAAAAGTTTTTACTCCCCCCGGATTATTAGGATATTTTTTATCAGAGAATCGAGAGTTAGACGAGGAACATTAGCCTGAAAGTACCGGGGACTTGGATTGCAGGTACAATAATAATTATAAAATCGTAGCTCCGTACGTTGGCTATTCACGGTCCGTAGGGCAGCGAGCGAGCTTATTGCTCAGTACTTTTAACGGCTTCCCATTCGATGACCTCGGAACGTAAACGTACGTTTTTTTGCTCTCTTCTTCCTGCTCCTCCTCTTTAGTATCCTTCGATATAATACTACTACTGCTATAGACTACATAGACAGATAGCAGCATTACCATGACTAGGACTGGAAGTATGCTGATGATAGTGATGCCGATCCTGGTATCTATGGTGCACACTTGAGCATAATACGCTCGTGCCGATCTCAATCGTCGCTCAGCCATTCATGTTTATAGTCCTTTCGTGCTCAACCTGTCTGCCGACTATTTTCTCCATACTACGCTCCATCCTGCATTCAATCCTATGCTATCCCATCCGCAGTACCCGACACACCACATTAATGCCTGCCCGAGTAGGCACAGGTACTCCCATTCCTTACAACTTATTGAATTATTTTAAATAAAATACGACACAGAAAAAATGCGTACCTGGAATTCAATATAACAGATAACATTATTTTTAACGATCATTCGGTTCTATTTTTTACTACTCGCCTATTAGATATTTCACGGAGTCGTTAAGTTTGTTAATAAAATCATCCGAACAAATTTTTTTACTTAGCTTGAAGTTTTATACCTCTATTATTATTATTATTATTATTATTATTATTATTATCTATATTATTAAGAGAATAAGTAAAATTTAGTGGCATTGCAAAGGTCTTGACTTGGCTTTAATTAAGAAATGACTTTGTATCTTGAGAACTATTGACATTTTTAAAGATATAAGCTCATCCCGATGTTATACTCATCGAGACCTTTCATTTGAGTACCCACATCAATTTTTCATATATTTATATATATTATATATATGTATGTATGAAAAATATATCAAAAATGCATGTGGGTACTCAAATGAAAGCTCTTGATGAGTGTAACATCAGGATGAGCTTATATCTTTAAAATCGTCAATAGAAAGTACAGTGCAATTTAACAAGAGTTATTATTTTTTTAATTATGATTTAAATAATGATAAAAAAAAATTAAAATTGTTCTGTTTAATTAAAAACAATGAATTTCCTGAGATGGGAAAGATTTTTCCTTGAACTAAATCTTCCATCAGGTTATCCATAAAAATGAATAATATATTGTTTATTATCACAACTATTATATTTATCAACAATTCTGACGAAATAATCGTATCAGTATTACATTTTAACCTCTTTTAATTTTTATCTTGATTTATAAGATATGCAGGCGCCAGATAAAGCCCCACAAAACACAGAAAACCATCCAGTAGTTTTGTAATAACATTAACTGAAATCTTTGAGCGATAATTAATCGTCGAGTGATTAGTAATACATTTATCTGTATTTCGTCGGGTAAGATAAAAAGCGATAATAAATATTTAATTGATAAACTTTCGCGATTTCCTTTCATATTCAACGAGATGTTGTACCGTACTACGGAATGAGTATAAATATAAATAACCATTTCACTTCCAGAGTCTCTACTCGTCAACGGAGCCTAGCAATTCAACGCCTTCCCCGTAATATTCACCTATGATTAAACTTTAAATCACGCAAGCATGTCGGGTTCTTATGCTCCTTAATTATACGCGTACGCGTATGCATATATTATTAGTGTGTGTGTGTGTGCTACCGACTACCCAACTCGATACTTCCGCGTGAAATAGCTTAGAGAGTATACTTCGAGCATTGAACTAGAATTATCGCCCAAAAAAATACAACTCGATTTACCTGTTATTGATATTTTAATTACAGACAAACTTTTCATTCTTTGAATTCTTCAAATTTTTTTACTCACTTCTGTTTGATGTAACTATTATTACTTTTTTATTTTTTTTGTCTCCGGCAGATAATATTTTAATTAAATAGCTGATAACAAAATATTCACTTACACGGGACAATTGATAGTAATAGTCAAGATAATGTTGTGAATTTGTATTTTTGATCAAATAGTACATTATTAGTGACGTATACAGGCTGACTGTTGTTAAGATTATAATGCTGTATCATCTTTTGATATCTATTAAATTTCATGTATTTTTAGAGTAATTTAAATTATACTGCTAATTAAAAAAAATTTTTTTTTAATAAAAATTTATTTTTTGTTTTAGTCAAAAAAAAAATTTTTTTATTGGTAAATAACATAAAAAAATCATTAAAAAATACATATAGTACTTTGCAGTTAATTTATAAAGAAATCTTTGTTATTAAGAGAATCAGAAAAAAATTTTGTGTCCAGGATAGTCGTATGATAAAATCGGTTTTTTTTGGTGAAATTTAGAGTTATTGGAAAAGTCTTGATTTAAATTTGTGCCTTTTCAAGGTTTCATTTCATTCTCACCGACAGTCAATTTAAAATGATAAGTATTTAGGCTGCATTTAAAAATACTTTATTTCTAAATACATAATTAAGAAATGACCTTGTTTCTTGTGAACTATTGACATTTTTAAAGATAAAAGCTTACCCCGATGTTACACTCATCGAGACCTTTCATTTGAGTACCCACATGCATTTTGATATATTTTTCATATATTTATATATATATATAATGTATAAATATATGAAAAATTGATGTGGGTATTCAAATGAAAGCTCTTGATGAGTGTAACTTCGGGATGAGCTTATATCTTTAAAAATGTCAATAGTTCATAAGATACAAGGTCATTTCTTAATTCTCTACCTCTATCTCTAGATACATAATTAAGAAATGACCTTGTATCTTCATAAATATTAACATTTTGAAAGATATAAGCTCATCACGATGTTACACTAATCGAGACTAAAAATATATCAAAAATGCATGTGGGTACTCAAATAAAAGCTCTTGATGAGTGTAACATCAGGATGAGCTTATATCTCTAAACATGTCAATAGTTAAAAAAGTACAGTAGAATTTAACAAAAGTCACTACAAGGTTGCTAGTTTCAATAAAAAAAAAATTTTTTTAATTAAAAACAATTTAGTCACTTTTTATAGCCATAAATAGGCGGAGCCCTACTTCAGGATGATTACCATATTTAGATTACACTAGACTAGAGTAGTACGAAATCAGATAAAAATATGAAAACAAATTATCATTAATAAATAATAAATTCGGTAATTAAAATGAATGTAATATTAATTTGGAGAAAAGAAACTCAACATACTTTAATTTTCGTTAATTTATTTAAATCTGGTTAATAAAAATGCGGCGATGATTTCGTTAATTGTTTCGCACGCAGTGTAATTAATTATTTAATTTAGACGAAATGAAATTTCGAATAATTTCTTCAATTAAAATAATTTTACGAATGTAAATATCGAGGGATTTTCTCACTGTCATTCTCCGTACAGCAGGATTGTAATTGAACTGGATAATAAATAGATATTAATGGAACAATAACTAAGTGAGTATATCTTCGGTATCATGCAAAGTAAGATATTCTCAGAATTTAATAACTGCGTCCATTGTTCTGCTAATAAATGTTGTGATAAGCGAAACAAATTCGATATTACCCCATTGTTTGTTTTAGTATAAACATAAATATAAATAAAAATAATAGACAGATGGATTGTTAATGTAATAATGCAATAATTGAAGAAATAATTAGGAGTGATTAATCAGATAGTAGGTTGTAGGTACTCTGATACATACTTGAATTGGATTTTATAACTCATTTGTTATAAATGTTTTTTCCTTCAGAACTGTCTGAAGTTTTAAGAGTAATGTTGGAGTACGCTCTGATATCGGCGCCGAACGACAAGTTTCGTTGCAATAAAATGATCTTGGCATCGATGAAAGTATCCATGAAAGGCAGCCCGAGTTTCTTTATGCCTTTTTTTATTTTTACTCCTTGTTTGACTTCTTCTTTACTCGGTATTACTTGTAACTTCAATCACTGTTCCAGTACTCCCATCGCTCTTTATTATTTTTATTTTTATTTTTTTATACCCACCGGACTTTATTATTGAATTAAGTTAGATAACACGCACTGGACTCTCCTTGCTTTACTTTATCATTATACCTGTTCTTCTTTGTAGTAGACAGACTTTATATATGTGTAATATAAAAAAAAGTTTATGCACTGGATGACACGATCCCAACCACCCAAGCATTACCTTGTAATTGTAATAAGATCACGTTCTAGACAATACACATGTAACGGTTACGAATTTTAAAGTCAAGGTGTTGTGTTTCCGTGATTACTTTTAAATAAAATTCGGTATTTAATTCTTTTTTTTTTTTATTAGATAGTTTTATTTAGCAAATTTTTTTATTTCATCAAAAATTTAATCATTTTTTTTTTTAATTAATTAAATGTTATGTAACGCCGAATTTTATTATTTTTATTTAGACTTTTAATTTTTTTATCAAAAACTTAAATTAAATAATTCTTTTTCCTTTTAAAATTTAAAATTTTTATTAAAAACTAATTAAATTTTTTAATTCTAAAATTTCCAATAAATTACATTATTAATTTTTTTATTTTATCAAAAATTAATGATTTTTTTTTATCAAATGTGATATTTAAAATTTTTTATTATTTTTTTATCAAAATATTAAATTAAGTGATTTTTTTTTCTTCTCAAAATTTAAAATTTTTAATGAAATTTTTTAATTGTAAAATTCCTAATAAATTACATCATTAATTTTTTTATTTTGTAAAAAATTAATGATTTTTTTTATTAAATGTAATACAATTTAAAATTTTTGATGATATTTTTATTAAAACTTTTAATTAAATGATTTTTATTCTTTTAAAATTAAAAATTTTAATGAAATTTTTTAATTGTAAAATTAACAAAAAATTAAACTAAATATTTTTTTTTTATTAAGTGTGATACAATTTCAAATTTAGGTCAATTTTTTCCATCTAAATAATTTAATTCCATCAAAAATTGATCTTTATAAACCATTTATATAAAAGCCACAAATGTGTTTTTGATAGCAATTTTTTTAAATGAATAAATTATTTTTAACGGACTATTAAACCTAAAAAAAAATTAGATCCAAAGCAATTTAAGCCCAGAAAAAGCGGAAACAGTAAAACCGTAGCATAAATTTTTAATAACGGATATTTATGAGGTAAAAAAACACTCACGGAATTTCTCAGTAATAATTAAGTTATTTATAATATTTCGATTTCAAAATTACCGGGAATTCAAGAAATCCAATCCAATCGAAATCCCGTTTACGTGGGGTCGTTAAATAACAATAAAAGTACGTCATGATATGAAACATCCTGAGGTTTCTCTTATTATTATCATCGTCAATATTCAATAAATAAAAATAATTACGCGTAATCTTGAGCGCGATGACATCAGAAAGGATGTAGCGATTATTATTGTATATTTAGATGAAAATGAGCGCAGTCTTATTGGTATAGAGGTTGCAAATTTTCTTGCAGCAATAATAAATAATAAATAATCCAAGAGATGCAGCAAGGTGTACCGGAACTTAAGAATACCATACATATCTTTATTGCAAGGTTGTATTGCGTAATATATTATTATATTTGCTGACGTAACAGCTAGTTGACAAGTTTATGCATACAGGACAGGAAACTCGGTAATTATATTTATAAATAAATTTTCTTTTTACTTTTTTTTTTAAACTTATCGGTGAATTGGGAAATTTATAAATAAGTATAAATATTTGAATAGCAAAAAAGGAAAAGGTACAAGCTAATTTGTATTTACAAGAGCCGTATGTAGAGATTTAGATTCCGACATAACAACAGCCGAGCTTAACAGAGTAGAGATTCCGTTTGCTCTTTTCTTGATATCCATGCATAATGGATGCCGAGACGTGCCAGAGGCAGCTAACTTCCGCGTGAATTTGAGACACAGTAAGTAATAATGCAAGAAAAGTTCATACTTACATACACATACTTGCTGTACTTGCTGATAGAGTGTCTTATAAAATAGCTGCGGTTTATTGTGGGTACCGAGTAAAATACTCTACTCCTCACATATACATTTTAAAGAAACGCATGTAATGCTTTCTTATACCAATCGCGTGCGTAATTCTAATTGTGATTACATAATTTATAACACGTCTCACTGAGATAGAAAATCTTTTGCCGTCGTACCTCGTTAACGTCATAAATTATTGTCATTAATTTTATTATTTAATATTTTTATTAAAAACTAACTTTGGATAATTAACTGCTGAATATTTTATATTTTATACTTTCTATAAGCTAAAAAGAGTATTAAAAATTTATGACGTAGATTAATTTATTTGATAATTTTTTTTTTATTAAAATTTTACTAATATTTTTTTAATTTTTGAATTTTGTAACTACATTGATAAAAAAATAGATTCTAAAGAAAAAATATAATTTTAAATAAAATAAAATTGGTCTGATAAAAATAATCAATTAAAAATATTTTACAAAACAAATTTTTTTAATCTATATTATTAAGAGAGTAAGAATAATTTTGTATCTAAGATAGTCATATGAAAAAATCGGCAACATTAAAAAATGTATCTCTAGATACATAATTAAGAAATGACCTTGTATCTTGTGAACTATTGACATTTTTTAAGATATAAGCTCATGCCGATGTTACACTCATCAAGACCTTTCATTTGAGTACCCACATCAATTTTTCATATATTTATATATATTATATATATGTATATATGAAAAATCCATGTGGGTACTCAAATGAAAGCTCTTGATGAGCGTAACATCGGAATGAGCTTATATCTTTAGAAACGTCAATATTTGAGAAAGTACAGTGCAATTTCACATAATTAAGAAATGACCTTGTATCTTGTGAACTATCGATATTTTTAAAGATATAAGCTTATCCCGATGTTACATTCATCGAGACCTTTCATTTGAGTATCCACATCAATTTTTCATATATTTATATATATCATATATATGTATATATGAAAAATAAATCAAAAATGCATGTGGGTACTCAAATGAAAGCTCTTGATGAGTGTAACATCGGGATGAGCTTATATCTTTAAAAATGTCAATAATTAAAAAAGTACAGTGCAATTTAACAAAAGTCATTATTTAATACAGCAAAATTTTATTTATTTTATTTATTTACATAGTGACTGCAAGGTTGCTAGTTATAAATAATTTTATTAAATTCAAGATTTTTTTTCCAACTAAATTTTTCCATCAATATACATCGGTCTGGAATTTAAAAGTAGAGATCACATATAACTGATACTGAATTTAAATATTCCTATTGTATGTTTGAGATATTTAAATTTATGTCTTCAATATATCAAAGATAACGCATAAATAGTTCTCTAAAAAAATAAATAAAGAGTTTATCTTAATCTTAGATAGCTCAAGATTATTTTTAAGTTATTTTCGATTTTAACTGTAAAAATAAAATTTTCAATTAAAAAAACTATTAGATAAAATGTTTAAAAAAAATCTTGGATTATAATCTAGACCCGTATCGCTTTTGCAATATGAATAATATCCATACATATTCCCGATACTAAAAAATGAGTATTTCTTCACGGACAGAAATAACATCAATAACAAAGTTAAAAAATGGATGCAATTAACCGGTTAAAAAATGCGAAACGTAATGGATCGGATCATGCCTGATCTTGGAGTGAATCCGCGACTGGGTTGTGTGTCGGCAGAGACTCGAGGGAGGGAAGGGGGAAAGGAGAGTAGATAGATAAGTTATGTGCAGAATGGTTGGTATGAAAGATGGTTAATGTTGATGGTATCGTCCTTAAAGTGGATGGCGATTCTCATTTTTCGCGTTAGAATTTCTCAGGCTTATATATTAACATAAACATAAACATAAACCGGACTAGTTGTGGTGAAGGGTATTATATATAGAATGCATAAAGCAAGGAGTACGTATACAAGGTAGGAATTCCCAGCCCTTGGTTCTACCTGTGCCTATCCTACCGGTCTTTAAACCGGCGATACCACTGAACAAAGTTAATGTATATAAGAATAAATATAAAAGTGTAGAGCCAGCTGCAAGCTAGCAGCTATTGCCTATAACGACACTGAAAACTGCTGCGCTGGTCAAGAAACTACCTGACCAGTATCACGTCAAGGCACCGTAGATGTAGAAAAGTACTAGTGTTTATTTTATATACGCTCGTGATAAAAAGTTTACTTGGTTTGAGAGAATAAATCTCAACTTAGATCTTTTTGATTAAATTCATCTTTGATCAAGTTTAATTTACGGGAACTGAGTACAATTTTTTAAGTGATTGAAAAATTGTATTGATTTTTATTGAGAGAAAAAATTTTGAAGAAAATTATTTTGAAGAGTTTTATTTTAATTAAAATAGAAAAAATGTTGAACTAAAAAAATTTTCTTTAGATTAAGTAAATCTATTATTATTAAAAGAATAAGAAAAATTTTTTAATGAAATTTCGAAATTTTGGCTGCATTCGAAAATGCTCTATCTCTAGATACAGAATTAAGAAATGACCTTGTATCTTGAGAACTATTGACATTTTTAAAGATGTAAGCTCATCCCGATGTTACACTCATCGAGACCTTTCATTTGAGTACCCACATCAATTTTTCATATATTTTATATATTTATATATATTATATATATTTATATATGAAAAATATATCAAAAATGCATGTGAGTACTCAAATGAAAGCTCTTGATGAGTGTAACATCAGGATGAGCTTATATCTTAAAAAATGTCAATAGTTAAGAAAGTACAGTGCAATTTAACAAAAGTTATTATTCAATAAAGCAAAATTTTATTTTCATCTCTATCTAATAATTTATAAGATTAAAATTTAATAAACAAACAGTACATTAAGTTGAAAAATAATGATGACACTCTGGACACCAGTGGATCGAGGCATCCCCTTCCTCGGTTGTCTCTCTCAGCAAATAATACCGTCTGTGTAGACTGTGAGTGTGCTTCCAGGCATCCACGCACCGACACTCCAGGGAAGGTTTCCAAGGAGGTCGCGAGCAAGGCCACCTCGGGCGTTGCCCTCTTTTGATGCTTGATCCTGTAGTTCTCTCATCGCGTGCACATTCTTTGCTAGAATATATCAACTCCTTTCCTTTTGTTTTATTTTAGCTTCAGTTGCTTTAATTTTATTTATAATAATTGCAGTTGCAATAAACAACAGTCTTATGATTTTCATTGATATATTCATTTTTATCCGCAATCAGCGATTAAGGAATTTACGGACTTGCTTTTATTGAGACCGATGACGGGATGGATTTATTTATTTTTTTACCGTTCGCTAATAAAATTAACTGCTCGTAAATTATAATTAATTTTTTTTAACAAGTATGTTTATTTTTTGGATGATTAAAATTAGGAATTTTTGGATTAATTTCTTAGAAATTTAATTTTATTGTGAAAAAAAAAAATAATTTATTAAAAATTTCTACTGTAATTAAAAACTTGGATTTTTTTGAAAACAATTATTAACTAAAAAAAAGAGTTGAGTTTATTGGTTTTAAGTAAAAAAGTGACTAGAACATGTCCCAACCGGTTTTTGGTCACTGGCATTGATAACCAAGACAGGAAGTGCGATTTTAATCAATTAAATAGCTTGGGACAGGTCAGAAAATAATTATTTACGATTTAAATATTTAAAATAAAATAATGGAGTAAAAATAAAAATATTTAAAAAAATATCTCGGTTCTTATGGTTCATGTCCGTGACTCCGAGATAATTTGTACCGAGATTTTTTATCCCATAAGTAGTTGAGCTGAGCGCTCAAGTTTTCTCGTGGCATAACTTTTTGCTCCACTCATGCTTAGCTCGCATAAAACCGTATCGTCACAAACTATTCCATAATAGGAACTAAATTCTTCAGACAATTCATGTTTTATTCTCAGTCTCAGTGTCACTGTAATTGTCGATTAAAAACTAAAATGACGGAGAAAAAAAAATTTATAATCATTAAGAGAAGAATGTTTTGTATTGTACTCTCGACTTTTAATTTATATTAAATGATAATTTTAAATCGTGCGAAGAAAATAAACTCGACCTTGTCAATACTATTACTAGTTAAGACTAAACACACATTACATTCACCTCATTTAATTCACTCCTTTGATAATTGCCATTAGAAAGTTCATTTCACTTTCGTGTGATATTCCATCGTATATTAATTAATCGGTTTTAAGTTAAATTAATAAATAAATAAAAGTAAGTCTGTATTTACAGTTATTATCTTACTTTTATTTATTTTATTTTCTTTTATTTTATTAAATGAACGGCTAAGGTAGATAAATGATTGATAATTCGATTTCATATCACCTTCATTTATAATAATAATAACCATGAATTTTTTAAAGTTGATTGTTACATAAAGCAAGAGGAAATTTAATTATTTTAAATAATTATTTTATTTTAAATTATTCAAGGAATATTTATGAGAATCAATGCAGGAAACTAAAAAGTAACTAGTAAAATGTGTTATATTGTCAGAGTCGGTTTGTACATAAGTGAGAATTATCTGGCAAAAGATCTAGGCTTTTACCTACTTACCTGATTTTCGAGAGCTGTGATTTTCCTTTCCGTGCAGCATCGTGATGATAGTCAAGTGTGCGACCTTGCTGAGCAGAGCTATTTAATGATTTCTCATCTCTCATCGTGTCATAAAACACAGCCCCATGTGTGTATCTTATACTTTTTTCAACCGGTTAATTGTTGCTTGCCGTAATTGATTGGAAATTCTCAATAAATAAATCCCGTGGATAAATATGTATGAGAGTACATAACAGGGAATAAATATAAATAACAATAGAAAATTAGTATGTTCGAGATAGAATTTTACTTATTACTATGCGAGTTACGTTCCTCCGGCAAGACGTGGTATGTCGGAATAAAAGAAATTCAGCTATCGCGTTTTATTGTCATGTGTGAAGGAAACGTGCAAGGAAGATTTAAACAAAACAAATCAAGGTGTTTTTAAATAATATTTAATTTCTTGTAAATAAATTTTATTTTTATTTTATCGGCTTCCTGTTGAGATTTGCAAGGTCAATTTTTAATTTATTTTTAACTCTTGAGAGGAAAAAAAATTTATTTTTCTTAATTTTAAAATTCTTAATAAAAAAAAATTAATTAAAAATAAAATTACGGAGATTTTGTAATAATTTAAAATAAAAGTATGTAAATATTTATTCATACTTTATTACAAACAGTTGAATATAAAATTGCCAAGTCAACCATATTTTTTTTTTTTTTTTTTTTCAAATCTTATCATTATTTTTAAACAATTTAATGAATACTTTTAAATCATAAAAAATTATAATTTTGCAAGATAAAAATAAACATACTTTCGATAAAAAATCTGACGAATAAATAAAAATTTCCCGAATAAAAAAGCTTGATGATGGAATAAATTTTTTAACAGAACAGCGAAGCATATAAATGCTCACCTTTAACACGGAACTTTTTTGTACGCCGGTTAACATAAACGCGATAACGAAAAATTGACTCGTGTCTTTTATCCTTGTACCTTGCGCTTGGTCAGAGTGTGCTGTTGGTGAGTCTCGAAGATAAAAAAAGAGCTAACGTGTCTCAATTATTTTCTTTATCATCGTGCATGCACTTAACAAAATAAAACCTGAAAAAAAGCGGTGATTTAAGTAAATATTCTTAAAAAAATGGATTTATAAATGAATCCATGACACAATAATGTAAATTACCGTCAGATTATGATCACGCTCAGTAAATATTTTTTATTATTCATAACAATTGCACATGTTTATATCTTGCCTTTCGATTAGATTGCCGAGTACCTACTACACACTAGTATACGGGTTTGAGCACGATCATGATCATTTACATTGGTATTATATTGGTCTAAGCGATTTATTCTTAATGAAAACAGTTTTAACCGATCGCTACGCTATTCAGTGTATAAATTACTGGTGTAATGTTTTGTAGTGTCGTACACCGCTAAAACAATAAGTACGTATGTAGCTCGCCTGTTACTTTTGTTATTTTTAAAATAACTACTACTTTTTTTTCTGAGCTCGGAAAACTAGCGATTGAGTAACTTTTATGATTATTCATGCGCTAAAAAAAGTGTAAATTAATTGTTTTTAACAATTTTATGGTCTTTAATCAAGAATTAATAATAATAAATTTTAAAATGATTACATTGAAAATTTAAGTCTTTATTTTTTTAATTTTTGGTCAAGGGTTAATGAAAAAATTGATGAATACTTTTTTTTGTAGAAAATTTAATCCTTTACAAAAAAGGATTTATGATTTTTTTGTATCTTCAATATTTTAACCAGAAGTAGCAGTTTAAAATTTTAAAACCTACGGATGATAAATTCTATAACTTTGTATTTGTAGTTTAAATTCAAATTTTGGAGAAAGGAAGAGAGATAGGGAAAAATTGAAGACCTTATTCGTAGAAAATTTTATCCTTTACAAGAAAGGACTCTTATTTTTTTGTGTCTTCAATATTTTAGCCATAAGTAGCAGTTTAAATTTTTGAAACCTGTGTATGAATTCTGTGACTTTGTTTTTTGAGTTTAAATTCAAATTTTGTAGAAAGGTATGATAGGGAAAAATTGAAAAGAACCTTTTTTGTAGAAAATAAAATTCTCTATAAAAAAAAATCTGATGATTTTTTCGTATCTTCAATATTTAACTCATACACTGATAGAAGGATTTATTTGTACCAGAAAAATAAATGTTAATAGTTAACATTTATCATTAGAGACCACTTTTTAGTATTAAACAAATATTTCTTAGTATTTAAAATTTTTATTTAATAAATCAAATATTCATTTATTAAATATTAGGAAAATTTTATTAAAGACTAAAAAGTGGTCTCTAATAAATGATTTATTAAATATTAACAAATATTTTTAACTATAAACAAATCCTATCAGTGATAATTTTGAAACAAAAGTTAGAAACATTAAAAATTTGATTAGTTATTAATATATTGAAGAAGACAACCCGTGAATGAAAGACAAAAAGTGAAGATGTAATTACGACAATAGTCAAAATTTTTTGTAACCATTGACCACATTCTACATATGTCAGTAATAACTTTCCCATTTGGTATATATGACAATGATAATAACAACAATAACAAGACAAACATGCGAGTAATTTGAAATAAATGTGTATTGTATGAGAGAGTGTCTCACGAGTGTCACGGCATAAGTAACGTCCTCCTCGGCCGGTCTGAGAGAGTACCAACACCGGTGTTTATAGGGAGAAAGGTATATAGTAATGTTGTCTACAAGTAACAAGGAAAAACCTCCTAAGTGGGTTAATCATAGAGAACTCTTTAAAGTAGGCTCCCGGACCAAATGTACTTACACCATCTTTAGAAACTTAACAACGAATATTAAATTCCTGTGAATGTAATTCTTAAGGATAATAAATAATAATTAAATTATTATTTTTATTTATTGCAGTGCATATTCATATTCATATTTTATTTTTTTCAATCTTTTATCTCGAGTTGCAATCTCGATTTTCTTTTCGTACGTACCGGCAGGATCATCGGCACATATCAGCCGGACAGACTGATTGTTCGCGATTGGAAAACCTTGGAGAAATCAGAGATCTGATTGGCGAATGCTCGCTGCTAAATATTTACAGAGACACTATTTAGTAGTATGTACTTGTGTTGTTATGTGCTGGGATATCAATGCCAACTTTCACGAGTTTATTTTCTTTCGGGCAACAAATAACTGTTTTATTATACGACTTTAGCACGTTTTTTAAATATCAATCTTAATTCTCAGATAGTTTATGTATCAGGTGACTCGTTAATCGAGATTAAATATCCCATTACTAGTTTTATTTATTACTGTAATCAAGGTTCCGAGCAACTATTCTTAATCCGCTCTATACTATGCTCGAATCTTCAATTATTTTTTAAATTGTAAATCATTGTATTATCTAACTGGTTTTTTAAGTTATTTATTTAATAGGAAACTTTATTTACTAGACAGCCAGATCATAAAATTAGCCAATAAAAAATCCGAAAATTTGTAATTGAAATTATTTGTAATAGAGGAAAAAAAAATCCATTATTTATTTACGCTGGATTGGCTTTGATAATTATTTTAGTGGTATCGTTTATAGAAACAGGTTCGAAAGGAATTGTTTGTCTGTTCTCTCGGTTTAGAATCGACATTACAAATTTTAATCAATAAAATATATCGTGTCTAATTGCGTTTATAAATAATTGCTGTTTCAATAATTAAATCAATGTTGTTTATGATCGCATTTTTCTCAAAGATTTCGTAAATAAGAAGCTGAAAAAAATTTTAAATAGGCTGCGTTTGAAAATGCTCTATTTCTAGATAGAAATGATCTTATTTCTTGTGAAATATTGACATTTTTAAAGATATAAGCTCATCCCGATGTTACACTCATCAAGACCTTTCATTTGAATACCCACATCAATTTTTCATATATTTTATATATTTATATATATATTACATATATATGTATATATGAAAAATATATAAAAAATGCATGTGGGTACTCAAATGAAAGCTCTTGATGAGTGTAACATCGGGATGAGCTTATATCTTTAAAAATGTCAATAGTTAAGAAAGTACAGTGCGATTTAACAAAAGTCATTGTTTAATAAAAAAAAATTTTATTTATTTATAGTTTACAAGTCACATAGTGACTGCAAGGTTGCCCGTTTAAAATTATTATTATTATTTTTATTGAAAAAAAAAAATTAATATCAATACATGGAATAATAAATGACGAAATTAATAAATTTAAAAAAAATAAAAAAATGTAATGGATGATCTCATAAAATAATTCACCGGTTAACATAATTAGGAGTAATTTTAAAGGGCAATTAGAGATTGATAAAAAGTAACACGGGTTGGTCGGATTATTTTACCTTGGATATCAAGATTGCGATATAATATAATACATACCCCAACCCATGACTAATTGGTAATAGTAAACAGATAATCGGCCACGTGTTATTGCTCCTCGTTTATCCTCCTCTGGTGTGTGTTTTCCCGGTGGTGTGTGGTGTGTAGTGTGTTGTGAGGATAAAATAAAAGATACGAGGTAATAAGTTGCTCAGAGACAACCAATGGCCTTCCTAAATTCCACGACAGCGCATCCCGTTACTCCACCTGGTCCTCCTCTGTGATCATCACGATCACCGGCGACATATAACGTATGAGCCACCACGCCGTATATATACTAATGCATACAAGATGGGATGCATCATGCACGTGCTCATATCACTCGTTCGCAATAAATAACTAAATTTTTCACTAATAAATAATTATTATTATTAAAAATAATAAATCCCTCAATTATAAATAAGTAGAAAACGCTAATAAATTATTCATTTGATCTCAATTAAAATTTATAAAACTATTTTATAGCCTGGCGTAAAAAATTTAATGCATAAATTTTTATTTTACAATCTGCTTTGGATTTTTATCAAGTTTATTAAGTTTATTAATTTTATTCATTGTATTCATTTTATTCAGTGACGTAAGGATAACTAATAACTATGATAATTAGTAATTTAATTACACACTAAATACATTTGTATTTTCCTCTTCCGTAGTTAACTTAGACTGTCTTTTCTCTAAAATACGCTACTCATCATCATCATTATTATTACTTCATTACTTTACAGGATATTTAAAATTATTTTTCAGATTTAATACAAAATATATTTATTATTTTTATATCAATAAAATTTATTAAAAATTTTTAATAAAAAAAATAAAATATTAACTAAATTAAAAATTAAATTTTAATTGAAAAAAAAAAAATTTTTTTTTAATTTAACAAAAATTTTTATTTAAATTAAATAAAATTTTATAATGAATTTTTTAAAACTCAAAAAAAATTTTAATAATATTCAAGAAAAATCTTTAATTAAATTTTAATAAAAATTCTTTAAAATTCAACACAAATTTAATATAAAAATTTTAATAAAATTCAACAAAAATATTTAATTAAAATTAAATAAATTTAACTAAAAATTTTTTAAAATAAAATTTTTTATTAAAATTTATCATACTGCAAAAAATATCATATAAAAATAAATATATAAAATATTTAAAAATTTATGAGAAAGTTTGAACTTTGTTCAAGTTAGATAAGAAAGATTAGATAATAAAAATAATTTTTCAAAGATATACTTACAGCCTTAATGGCCATAATTAAACCAATTTGATTGACTAGCACCTGCAAAAAACTAAAAAAATAATCATAAATACTTTCTACAAAAAATATAAATGATTAGTTACAAAACTTGATATCTTCTTCAACCACTCTGCAACAAAACCAACAAAACAACCTCTAGCAAGTTCAAATAATTAATCCAAGACACATCTCTTGGCTAAAAATAAGCCTGTAACATTAACTATTAATATTTAAGTGTTTATTAATCAGAAAAAGTTATCTCGGATCTATTAAAAACGTCTTACATCGCTGCAACGTCGCAATAGCTTTCATGGTCACATACGTCCAGCGATATCAATTATTCATTATATTTATCCACGTGACATCGAGTTACCTGTCTATGTACGTCGGTTCTAACTTAACAGAACAGAAGTTCGCATGTCATCCATCATATCGATACCCGGTGGACAGTTCAAGTTTAAGCTTATATGTTTATCATTATAATAGAATGCAAAAACTATTTTTTACATCACTCAGCTCTTGACATCACACTAATTAAATGACGTAACGGTTAATTTGGCGACAATCTTCCTGGGTATTTGTTGCTTATGAGATAGAAAATATTATTATTATTATTATTATTGTATTATATTCATATATTGTAAATTGTAGATTATATGTGGAGACGCGGGTTCAGTTCCAAGGACCTCATTTGACTCATACACGCTCAAATTACAATGAATCTTCTCAGCTGGTTTTAAGATGCGGTCATAGAACCTGTTTACGTAACGGGAGCTTTTGTTTCGCGTATGCACGCACCCACTACACTCATATATCACTTTATACTTTGTACGTGTATATTTGAGCATTGAGAGCTCTTATTCAGGGGTCTCGAAAATTCGCACGATTCACTACCGCCTTTCACATAATCATTTCGGTACAATTTTAGTTGTACATTTATAGCTAGTGTGAAGTGAAGCGGCTATTGATTGAAAGAATATTCCACGGTATTATATATCCAGTTAATCTGGAAAAATAAGAGGCTATTTATTATTATTCCCTCGAAAATTTCCTTTATTAATTTTAATTGTTGGATTATTAACTGCGCGGTTATAAGTAGCCATAAATAATAATTATTATTAATTTAAAAGTTAATAATTTTATAAGTATTCTTTGTTTTTTAAATTATGGGTCAAGGGTTAAAGATACAAAAAAATTAATGACCTTTTTTGTAGAGAATTTAATCTTCTGCAAGAAGGAACTCTTACAATTTTTTTGTGTCAAATTTATGTTAAGAATTATTTTGAAAAGGGAGTTTTAAATATATAGTCAATAAAAATTGAGAATTTAACAGTGTCTTCAATATTTTTAGCCACTAGCAGCAGTTTAAACTTTTGAAACCTAGGGATGAATTTTATGACTTTGTTTTTGAAGTTTAAATTAAAATTTTGGAGAAAAAAAGAGAGATAAGGGCTTTTTTTTGTAGAAAATAAAATTTTCTAAAAAAAGTCTGATTTCTTCGTATCAATATTTGACCAATAATTTTGAAGGAAAAGTAAAACATTCAAAATTTGAATAAATAAATTATTTATTTAATAATAAATATCATTAAAATATAATTATAACTTATAAAACTATAAAGTTTTTATATAAACTAGAATGCCTGTATTTTTTCAGCTCTGAGACAATTATTCAAATACTGAATAGTTACGCAATGTAATGTAAATTGAATTAATTAGCGCTGGCTAATTAAATTCTTTTTTTAACATTGCGTACCAACCCGAGAATTGATTTGACAGTGATATTTAAGATATTTAAATAAAAGACCTGTAGTAATCGAACAATTTTTCATAAAATCATAAAAACAAAAATATTTAACCGCAAGAATTTTAAATTATGCGTAAAATTAAAAACTTCCAAATATTAACAATTATAATTATAAATTAAATATTAAATCAAGCACATATTTGCAATAAAGTAATATTTAAAATATTAAATATTTAACTGAGAGATAAAAATTCCTCAAGTCCGCTCAGGTAAAAAGTTCATCATTCTAAAAAAGTTAATATTAAAGTAATTACCAAATTTTCTCCAACAGATTCTTTTCTTTCATTACTTGCCATTGTATAATTACAATCACCTGTAAGCTAGTGTATCAAGTTAAAGCGTCTTGTTTCAATGAAAGGTAGTAAACAGCGCGTACATACAGTAAGAGTATCATAATACTCATAAGACCGATCAAAATTCACGTGGGAACTGCGTATGAGCGTATGACTAGGATATATAATATATAGAATAGCAAAGGTAAAGATTTCATCTCATTACACCAGACTGGGTTGTCCAATCGTCAATCCTGAGTACAGAGAGAAGAGGAAGAGAGTCACGCCTCGACAATTCCTCCGAGTCCTATCACATCGACATCCTAGATTATTTGTAGTAGTTTCTTTTTGTCGGGTTTGTACACTAATACTCATTATTATAAATTTTTTTCTGTTATCCAGATGAAACTTGGCTGTAAACTTCTTTTAATCCGACTTCTTTTAAGACTGGAAGTAAAAAACAATTATTGATCATTTCTTATTTATTAACGCGGTAAAAAGCTATCCCATAATAATATATGACTTTCTCTGTGCTGATCCCGATATAATTTAATAATAATAATAATAATTGTAATTATTAGTTTAATGTCGTATACTTACGTTTATGTGCGATGAAATATTTGTGGTTGAATTCGAGTCATGACCTTCAGCTCATCATCGTCTAGATGGATTTCCGTTCTTATTATACTCATACTTATGCTCATAGTGTGTATAAGTAGCCTCAGATATATATCTCTACGTAATACACTTACCGTACTTGAGTATGGGTGTACATAGAAATTACTTGCGAGTTTCTTCACACGCGATTCATCCTCTTAACGATTATACTCGCACGTAACGTTTTAATTTTTATTTATGTACGCGCTTTAAATAAATAAAATTTATTTCCCGGCTGAGCATCAGTTTGTATCATTTTTATATTTATTTCGGTTGTTTATCTCAAAAAAATTCAAAAAATCCCCGGGAACTTATCCTGCGCATGCGCGTGGATTGTTCCGCGTGGAACTAGAATTGCGCCTAGTCTCTTATCGTTATTTTTACGCCGATATTTGTTTTTATTCCATTTGTTTATCTCAAAAAAATAGTAAAATTGCCGGAGATTGCGCCAAAATTCAAAAAAATCCCCGGGAACTTTTCCCGCGCATGCGCGTGGATTGTTCCGCGTGGAACCAGAATAGCGCCTAGTGTTTATCGCTATTTTTACACCGAAATTTTTTTTTATGGTCGCTTTTCAAGAAGTTTTTATACAAATTAGTGAATTTGCAATGAAATGAATCATTTAAAAAGTGTTTTAAAGTTTAATCTTTTTACTCACCGCGAATTAAAATGATTAATCAGCAATTGTCAAAGCAGATGCGCGGGTTAGATATCCGAAGAATGTTTTATTGGTCATGACTTAAATTTAATGAATAAAAGAGGTCATGGATTATTATTATAAGTGACAAAGTACAGGTGTACGGACGCATTCCAAACTCTCTCGTAATCGTTGGTCGATATCGTTTCCGGCGACGGTGCTTTTTAATTTACTGTTCACGATATTGACACCGTTCATCTACAAAAGGTTCTTGACCTTCGGATTTGTATTTTCAATGCTAATCCAAATTTGTTATTGTTACGATTAATACAATGCCGCGATAAGCTGCATAATAATTAAGTTATTAATTACTAATTTACAATACGTGATTTTAACAAGTGTCTTGCATAACGCCGAGGGTAATTAATTAATTAACGATAATTGTTACTAGAATAGTGGAATATTTAATTATAATTGCATTGGGATGTGCAATTAGATGTTTCCATGCTATTATTTTCCTGATAAAGATGTTTTATTGTTAAATAATTACTTTTTTACTATTTACATAATGTTATGTTTATGCAATGTAAGTCTCATTGCTTATATTGATGGCAACAAAGAAGCGCTTGAAGGTGAATAATAATAAAAATTGTACTTGATAATTTTAAAAATTATCGAGCAAGATTTAACGAAACTTTTTCAGCGACATCACCGGAAAACTTTTTACGGAAACTCTCTACGTCGGTAGATAATTATTTAATAACAAGGACGAGCAGGAAGTTTAATTTATAAAAACAAATTGGATAATGAAGCGGTTAGTGAATAATATTTTTTGTTTTATGATTACAGTAGTAAAGAGGAGAAAAGTACCGGGATGGTTCTGACCGTCACCGAAGATACTCCGGCAGATATGCTCGCCGGGAGTATGGAGCTCATAGTCCAGCTGCCCAGAGATCATAATAATCATGCTGAACGTGTCACCGTTGAACGGAGGTATTTATAAAAAAAGTTTTTAAATTACGAAATTTATTTTTCAGCTGATAATTATTTTTGTGAAAGAAATATTGATAGTTTCTCAGAATAATTTTTTAGAATGTTCATTTACGGACCAATCGAGGAAAAGGTCTAACTGGGTATCGAAATAAATTTTTTACCCATGAAAAATTATCTTATTAGGTAACTGTCCTAGTACAGAAGCTCATTTGCATAATTATTTTTATTAAGAGTCGATTAGATAAATATAATTTTATTTTAAAGATATTCTGTATTGGGAAACTTTTTTAAGACAGTTTAAATTCGAGAAAACTAAAAGTCATCGACTATTTCTCAGATGAATATTCAATAAAAGTTTTTTAATTTAAAATTCCCATTAATTTAAATAAAATAAAAAAGTTTTAAATCAGTATTACAGATTTTAATTAAAATTTATTTGCACACAAAAAAAAATTAACTTGAACATGAAGTAAATAATTTTAACGACGTTTTAATTAGCAAATTGTCTAACTCTATTTTGGAGAGTCTTCCATTTTTACGAAAATACAATTAGTTAGAAATTTATTATCACTTTAAAAAACCAGTTAATATTTAATAGAGGTATTATATTTTGGTTAGAATCATTCAAATAATTTATAAGCGGACTATATTACCACATTAAATTGTTAAAAAATCAACCTCTAAAAAAGGAGTTAGGCCAATTTCTAATTAGGCTTTGATTTAAGTAGAAAAATTCTTAAACTAAGAAATTTATTTTATCTTGATTCAAAATAATGCAACTCTTCAAAATTATATTCTTGGTTTAAGAATTTTTCTTTTGATTCAAATTAATTTTTTTCTGTGCAAGAAAATAGAAAAAATCACCGAAGAATCATCACTTAGATTTTCAAGTTGAATAAAAAATTCCTCTTGACAATTGACGCATCAATATCCTTAAAAAAGAAAGTCAAACCTGTTGACAATTGGTAATTCATATTTAAACATTTTTGACATGCTCTCGAAAGAAATCGAAAATACTTAAAACTCAGAGTATGTACATAGCATTATCACAACTACGGTAGCATTAATGTGTACATAGCGTGTCAACATCTACATTGATCTCCGCTCAGTAATCCATCCTTCGAAACACACACATGTGCTTTTATAATGTCCCTGCAATAAACCAAAGCAAAAGCAAATGAAAGACACGCACATATTCGAGTGAATTCGTTTTTACGCAATCGAAAGTATTACATTACATTACTCGTGTGCATTTATTTATCCCTTTCTCCTTTCCTCCCTTAAGTTAAGTTGTACTAACATTGCATCGGCTTGACCATTTCCATTTATGTATCACTTGACTACCTTCACTGCACATCCATCCAGATTAATACATGCATGCAGCGCGCACGTATATACACACATCATAATATACTTTCAATCCAGCCGTTCATTCATTACTTGATTTGCCAACAAGAATTAACATTATATTGGCTAATATTTTACTTCATTTATTTGTCAAAGTCTAATGTCAACATTTAGTGCGGCAATAATTCACCGTAACTTATATATAAATATATAAAATAGAATTGTGCATTATATTACGGTTTTATTGAAGTAACTGTTAAATAAAAGTATTAATTTTAGATAAAAGCAGTCTTTGGCAAATTTATATCGCTGATGCATACGTAGGAAACCATCAATATCGTTAACGTGCTCGAACCGTAACCGATTGCTGAATTGATCGTTAAAGTTTAGTCAAGCGAGGCAATTGTGTTTCCTCGACATTTTTACATTTTTCCGTTATTATGATTGCTGTTGTTATTATTTAGTTTATTATTCATTAGCTAATTATAATTATAATTTATAATTTTATTATTTCCATTTTAAATTATGGAGTTTTTTATTTTTAACTCTGTACTGAGAAAATAGTCATTAGAGTTCATTGGTATTTTTCAGCACCGCGATGATGGATCTCCTGGTGCAAATAGCAACAGCACACAAATTGGCGGCTTCGAGTTATACTTTGCAAGCTATTGGTGAACAAGGTCGGATTTTGCCTCATCAACCGAACACTCCCATTGGTGCTCTGGATGCTCTTGAGGTATTTTTATTGCTACCGATCATCGGCATAAACTTTTTTTTTTTTTTTTTTTTCTAGTTTTTATTTTATTAAACCCAGTAATCTTATTATTTAGTAAAATACTTTTCCCTTCAACCAATTTATTACTTGGATTTTTATAAAAAAATTTTATTTGTTAAAAATTATAAGTGCAATTTTTTAAAAATATTTTTTAGTTCTAATTTAATAATTAAAAATAAATTAAAGATTATTAAATAAGTATCTCCCTGTCGGTCATTTTGAAAAAGGCGTTCAATAAGAATAAAATATTTATTTATTTATTTATTTATTTATTTATTTATTTATTTATTTATCAACATACGCCTATCTGCAATATAAATCAATAGAAAATATGTAAAATTTAATAACAATAATTAAAAATAATTATTAGAATTTAATTAAAGAAAATGTTTGCATAATTTATATTATACGCAAGTGACCAATATTCTAAAAAATTTATTTGAAATTTTTTTTTATCATTTAAAATTTAAAAAGAATGTTGAAGAATTTAAAAATTTTAATCTCATTTTCAATCAAGCAAACTGCAACAAACAATGGACGGACGTTGGGCTCGTTATATAACACACCCGTTTTAATAACATCTATTTTTGGTCACCTACTTTTAAATATTAATTAATTCATAAATTTATTAACTTTTTCTATTTTATTACGCAACTTAGTCATAAAAACACACACTTTTTAAAAACAGTTGACATTTTAAATAAAAAATAAATCATTGAAAAGAAAGTTGACTAAAAATTAAGGACAAATTATTTAAACTCAAAATTTTAATTTTAATTATTTATTTTTGTATCATCTAAAAATTATAAAAACATTTTTTTTTTAATTTTTCTTCAAATTTCTTCATTAAAAATTTTTTTTATTATAGTTTAATTATTATAAATATCCAAAAATGTTTTCAATGTCTATAAAACAGTAAAATTATTTTTCTTAAATAAAAAACAAAAGTATTAATGAATGTAAATTTGCTTAGCTCAAAAAAATAATTAAATTGTTTTATTTTAATTGCAGGTAAAATTATTACCAAAACAGGGGACGTTCATTCCGAGAAAAATGAAGCAGGCGAGTCAACCGTTTGAAACAACTTTTAGATTACAAGTATGTACCAATCACTCCTATCCTGCATTAATGAAATAACACATAGAGTTTGATCGAGCGTTACATCAGAGCCTCGGACAAGTGTATAAATAACCCATACGCTCACGTTCGATTGACGAGTCCTGCAATTTCATTTCGAAAAAAAAAAAAAAGTTATCATTAGATTTTACTATTTTATCTTTATTTATTACTCATAGATTCTTTTTACTTTCTAATTTAATATTAAACAACTTACGGTTGTAAACCTGTCAGATGATCAGTTATTAACGATTGTTTGATTTTTTCAGGTTCATCTGCCACGCAATCAGCTGTACGTGTCGCGGGTGAGTCCCAAGACGAACCTCGGAGATATTTTATCAGAAGTTTGCCGTGAAAAGAACCTGGACAAGAAGAAATACGAGCTAAGGCATCCAGGTGAGTTTAAACAACCTTAAACAATTTTTTTTGACATAAGAAATTTCACTTATTTCACTTAACAAAATTAATTCTCTTGCTTTGAGAAATACGTATATTGATCCAAAAAAATCTTGTTGTTTTGAGAAAATTCAGCCTCTTGCTCCAAAAAATTGTTCTTGATAGAAGTTAATTTTCTTGTATTGAGAAAATTTCTCTCTTGCTCCAAAAAATTAAATATAAAGATAGAAGAAAATTTTCATTAATATTTTCATTGATTAAAATGCCAAAATGAAAGATCAAATAATATTTCATCATTTTTTTTCGATCAATATCTATAATTGCACGCTAAAATAATATAAAATGGGTATCAAATATTCAAGAGAAAAATTTCCTCAAGGTAAGAAAATTTTTTTCTCAGCTTAAGTAGGTCGCGCTGCTTCCCTAAAGTATCTAAAAATCTTGATCAAATATACAAATTTATTGTATCAAGTATTTATGATAATTTGAATTTAAAAAAAATGACCGACCAAGAATAGAATTTCTCGAAAAATTTTTACTTTGGCCAACACAACTTCGGTCTTCCTTCAGGCACCTGAAAATTTTCTTGAGCCAAAAATTTTGTTCTCCAGTCAATAAATTTTTCCTTCTGTGTATGTTATAAAAAATAACATAACAATAACAAGAGCCAAAGTATGAAAAAAATAAAAAGTTTCAAGGCTAAGCCGAGATGACGTCGAGACCGGTTGGGATAAATTTTGGAAAGTGACAGCACTGGTTTTACCCTCTCAGCGAACGGTCAATTAAATATTGCAAAAGTTGTCTCTCTGAGCATCCCATTCCTGTATTTATATATTTAATATAAAAAGTATTTAAACCTGTTAAGTCAAACAGCTACGCGTTATATTGTACACTGTTACGTTTTGCATATTTATACACACGGACATCAGTCTCTTATTTTTATGCTCTCACTTAAAGAATCCATCAGGGAAAAAAAGGACAAGAGAAAAGGATTATAGCTGCAAATCCAATTTAAAAAAATTATTTATTAAATTAATATTCAAATTATTCCTTTATCTTTTATCAGGGATTTTATTTTAGGTTTAATTGATAGCCAGGTAATTTATTTCTTCAGAATACGAGTAAAAAAAAAGTCCGATTGAAGTTAAGGGTCCGATTGAATTTATTTATTATTTTTTTCTGTTAATTAAAATGTTTATTAAAATCGATAACGTGTAATTAGAGGTAAATATATATGTGTGGATTTAGTTTTTAATTGCGCGAAATCCGACAAGGCTGGATGGACGTCATCACGGTGTAATACACTATGCAACATAACAATATTACGCCACTCTCTCCCTCTTAACTTCTTCGTCATTATATTCCAGTGTGCGCTAATTACAGGTTTCTTCTTTACTTTATTCTCCTGCTATGCTTCTTAATAGCAGAATCTCACATGGAACGACTTTAGTCAGCGGAAATTCCGCGACTAGACATTAAATTTATAAATTAGATAAACCACAAAATTATTTTTATATCTTAGATTATTTTTTATTAAATCATTTTTGATAATATTATTAAATTATTAGAAAGATATTTTTTTTTATTTTATTTTCTCAAGCATTGATAAAGAAAAAGTTGTACAAATATCATAATTTATTTTATATAAATAATTATTTTCCCCGATATAAATATCTATTGAGTGTGAGAACAAACGAGTTTTAAACTTCCGTTCTCATTGATTGACGTTACTAACTTTCAACCTGTTTATATATTTGTATATAAGTCCTCAAGATGTATCATAACATCAATATATTTATATAAATAGTTGTTTACGGGATCTTAGAAAATAACATGGTTAGATAAATTTTTATTAGCTTACTTACTCGTTACTTTTAACAGGTGATAATTAAAAATTTTACACGTTTCAACTTTTACAGCACTAACATACCCATCAAATTTTATTGTTATTTTATCTGACAAGTACATAAATATCTTAACTTTGATATTTACCTTATTTATTCATAATAAACCCCGTTAATAATTATACAATATGTAAATACTGACATTTAGTATCGAATATTAGCGAGCTTCTTAATGTTAATATTTTAATTAATACCAATTCTATAAAATTATTTTAGATAATATTACTTAATATTTTTTCTTAATTAACAATTCAATTTTTTTTTATTTTTATTTTATCATATTTAATTAATATCAAGTATTCTTCTTTTATAAAAGAACTCTAATATTTATAACTATCAACCTATCAGTCACTGTGTGACTGCCGTGACTTGTGAACTATAAATAAAAAAAATTTTGCTTTATTAAATAATGAATTTTGTTAAATTGCACTGTACTTTCTTAAATATTGATATTTTTCAAGATATAAGCTCATCCCTATGTTACACTCATTAAGAGCTTTCATTTGAGTACCCACATGCAATTTTTATATATTTTTTATATATATACATATATGTCTAAACATATGAAAAATTGATGTAGGTACTCAAATGAAAGGTCTCGGTGAGTATAACATCAGAATGAGCTTATATCTTTAAAAATTTCAATATTTCACAAGATACAAGGTCATTTCTTAATTATTGACCTTTTTTAAGATATAAGCTCATTTCGATGTTACACTCATCGAGACTCTTTATTCAAGTACCCACATGGTATTTTTGATATATTTTATATATATGGTATTTGTGAAATATATAAATATATAAAATATATAAAAAATTGATGTGGGTACTCAAATGAAAGGTCTTGATGAGTGTAACATCGGGATGAGCTTATATCTTTAAAAATGTCAATATTTTACAAGATACAAGGTCAATTCTTAATTATGTATCTAGAGAAGAGCATTTTTGAATGCAGCCTAAATAATTATAATAAATTGACTATTGATAATGATAAATTCTAAAAATTAGATTATTTTTATCATTTAATAAAAATAAATTTATTAAAAAAAAAAAATATTATTTTTATTGTGAATAATAATAATAAATTAATTAAAAATGATATACGTACTATCATCCAATAAAATTAATCTTTTGATCTCTGATGTCACTTAAGTTATTTTATCACATAAGATAATCAATAAATAATATTTCAAAATAATTTATTTGGCATAACGAGTTAGATCGGATAAAAAAGATCATAAGAGCCGCTAATATAAATAGCAGGTTGAGATATTAGATAATAAACATAATCTTTTATTCTAGTCTACTAAATCGTGCGGTTAAATTATAAAATCTAAATTATTATTTTAAAATTCTCCGGTAATAATAATTCTAATACTAAACATCAGAGCCTACTCGGGAAGAATAATTCATCATATCTTCACGTCCGAGCAAAGCAAAGAGGAAATAGAATAGAGTATATAAAATAAGAAGAAGAAAAGTTGCTGCTGGACAGAGTAAGTCGCTGATTGTAGATGGAAATAACCGGTATGCGGTTAATCTAGAGATGCTAGCAGATAGACGGCTACGCTAGGTTGATGTTATTGCAAACCCGGTGATTTTCTCCTGATCATTCTGCGTTTCATTCCTCCAACCAACAACAACTTCTCGCTCCCGCATACCTCGATGGCTTCTGTTAAATGGATTTTAAATTTATCAGCAAACTTACCTGAAAAATTCCTCAAGTAATCTTCAGTAATTAAAAATATAATAAATTTTTTTATCCAACACATTAGCTAGCAGTCTTATCTACTCAGTGTTATTACAAAACCTCGTCATAGGTATTTTTATTTTTATATAAAAAAATTTATTATTTATTGTGTTGCATTATCAGCAATAATTGTTACTTATTATCTCTAAGAGATCGTTTGTACTCTTAAATACACTGTTAATGTACGATGAATTGTCTGACTCAATTACACACACACACACACACACATGAAAATAGATATATAAATACAAAAGTTTCCAAATAGAGAACACAAGTTAAAAGTACTTTTATGCAATTTCCTCATGTAAGTAATTTATAGTTGAGAAGTCTATTGACCTCATTTTTACACATAGTCCTTATAAAACGTCATTTAGATCCAACTTATTCATCTAATTGTTCTCTAATTGTCATTTATTTATTTTTTTTTTTAATTCTCACAAGACTTTTTATTCTCAAAGCAAATTATTTATTATTGTTATTAAAAGCCGGTGATAAAAATCTATTCATTAGTTTTTTTCTTAAAAAGTTTCACTCGAATTATTAATTCCTTTTCTGGCGATACTTTCAGATGCACCGAGAGTTATCAGTTTCATTCTCGTTACCGCTTACATTACCTACATAATTTTTTATTAAGCGATTTTATCTTTAAAGTAAACCAAAAAACCTTCAACCCGTCAATCAAATTGATTTAAATAAATTTTTTTAAATAGTAAATAAAAATTTAACAGCCATTAAAGCAAAAAATAAAATAATTTCATGGTGATTTCTATAAATTTTCTCCGGATCTTTTAGTGGGTTTTTTTAAAAACTAAATGACATATGTGTTATCTTCTCTGACGGTTTTCACCACTTGCTAAGTCATTCTGCAAAACGATCTCTGAATACATTCAACATTATCGCTAATGAGATACTGGGTACTGTCAACTTGTTCGCTCCTTTATTTCTTCACACATTAAATATAAATGGATCCTTGTATATGTGTTATGTTCCTGAAATATAAGTACACATATTTAACTTTGACCAACACATGTATTCGGATTTTTATAAGGCTTCAGAAGCCATTTATATATGTTTCTTATTTTTTTATCCAATATCCATTGAACATAAACTATTTTATTAGCGATGACATACTTACAGTTGAATTATGTCAAAATATCAAATAAATAAATAAAAAAAAGTTTTTTTTTATAAAAATTTTATTTATAAAATAAATTTAAAAAATTTTTCAATTTTTTAATTACGTAAAAATAGATTAAATATTATATCTCTAATATTTAAATATTTTGAAAGTCCAATAGAATTTCATATTACAATTTTATAAATTTAAATATAAAAAAAAAAAAAAATTGGAAAACGGTTGACCCTGAAGGCCATCTCTGCAACTTTCCGCTAATTCCATACTTAATGATGTTACAATACGTTATCGGCAGTAACCTAATATTTACAATAATTTGGTTTACATTAATACACAATAAAGAATAATGAGAATGAATAAATATCAAGGTAATAATTTGTTTACTATTTTTTATTATTTACTACTAATACAATTATTTAATATATTGTTTACAAAAATGAACATATTATAAATAAAAAGCCTGAATAAAATTTTTAAAGTCTTGATAATTAAAATATTCAGTTATCATTATTACCAATTCATATGGCAAAGGGATAGCTTTACGGAGATTTTCTACTCTTTCTAATGCTTCTAACTGTTCAAGTCTTCTTGAAAATTTTTTTATTCTATTCGAAATTTGTGTTCGGAAGAAAAAATAATCAGCAGTATAAAAACATTCAACAGGATAATGCGAAACATCAAAGTCATCATTAGGTTCCATAATATGAAAAGAAGGCACTTTAGGGTTCGGGAAGGTATTTTCGAACGCGTCTATTAAGGATTTATTTTTTACTATGAAACGTAATTTTTTATCATCCAAGCATTCAGCACTTTTGTTTTTAACTCCCCTTGAATAATATTTTGTTCGTAGGTGTGTGCTAGCTTCATGAAATCTATGTTTTCAGCAATTAACTTGTCCATTAATATTTTTTCACCTTCAGGAACGAATAAACCAAACGTACGTCTATAAATAAGGTCTTTTAGAATTAAGTAGGTACATTTTCTGTTTTCATTGGTAATGAATTTTGTCTGTGGAGTTTCAAGTGGGTGTAATAAGTAATGCAAAGCCATTGATTTTGAAATATTGTCATGATAAGCCAATAATTTATCCACTGTCCATGGAAAATGCCTGCAAGTCGCCATATTAAGTAACAAAGTATTTGGATCATCATTTATGGTTGCGTTAACATCCGTATCGGCATCAAGTAATTGGCGAATCAATCCAGCAACACGTAAATCATCTTCCATGTCCCTCAATCTGAAGCTGCAACGAAATAATGGATCATATTGATCATTTTCTACAGTTTCTTGTAATAATATATAGTGGGTAGCAGAATAACCATCACTGTCACTGGCGTTTATCCATTCATAATCATGTGCTTCTTTTACAAGTGGAGATAACATTATATCGTTTCGATTCTCAATGGCATACATCAACAGTGTTTTATTTTTCAGACCCTTAACTTTAAAATTTGCTTTGCCTTTGATTAATGATATCACAAACGAAACATTATTGCTATATGAGATCGAAAAAGTTAACAAAGTCATCTTATTCCCAAAATCGTTGCGCCACCTGTCACTTTTAATGTATGTTGTAAAAAGTTTTTCTCCTATTTCAGCATCAACGTTGGCACCAGCTCTTAACAAAATATCTATA
Source organism: Cotesia congregata (assembly GCA_905319865.3). Classification (NCBI taxonomy): domain Eukaryota; kingdom Metazoa; phylum Arthropoda; class Insecta; order Hymenoptera; family Braconidae; genus Cotesia; species Cotesia congregata. The sequence goes on along the minus strand of CAJNRD030001123.1, from coordinate 21,776,930 downwards.
AGTTTCCTAGGCAACTCAGGTTCGAATAGACAAATAAAGTGAATAGGTTGAGCTCCATCGTCAGCAACAGCATTTACATTTGCATGGTAGTCTTCAACTAATAATCTTATAATTTTGTCATCTCCATTCATACAAGCTATATGCAATGCTGTGTATCCAGCAAAAGGTCCACTCGTTTCTATAGGTGCATTGTTAATTATTTTATCTTAAAAAAATGAGCTATTACGTCCGGTTTGATGATTTGAAATAGCTTGACGCACTGCTAAATAATATTTATCAATTGCAGCATGCATATTATGTTTATCTACGTCCAGACCTTCCTTACGGTCATGTTGCTTGATGAGCATTCTATAATTCATTCTTTACAATTACAATTTTTTTTAATTATTGTAATAATTAGAGAGTGAGAGTCGTTATTCACTATAGTAACCACTAAAAATCACTTGATTCAATAATGAATTATAAATTTTTGATTTTTCACTTTTTTATACTATTTTTTGGTATATTTAATTTTATGCCACTCCGGAGTCCGATGTATCAATGAAATGACTAAAAAATAACCAGAATGTGGTTAGATTTTACTATTTAGTTATTTCTGTGTAAAATTTCTTAGTTCTGGGGGTTATTTGAATATGATTACAATTTATTAATATTAAGTCTTTTCGACAAAAATTTAAGAACTATCCAACAATTTAATTTTTATATTTTCACTTGATAATTTTGAAATGGAAAAATGTTGCACTAAGCAATTTCCAGAAAATATCGTGAATTATAATACGTGGATAGAATGTAACTATAACACTATGCACAGAGGTGCAATAACCTTTGAAATAAAAATGAAAATATACAGTACAACTTAAGGTAGTACTACCGTTATCACAAGAGTCAAATCCCAAAACCTAACCTTATTTGATTAAATTAACGTTGTAGATTTCCCTATACTAAATCACCTTGGGGAAAGAGAGACAGAGATAAATTTTGAATGTTTTTTGTTAATAAATATTCTCATGCTCTCGGAAACCATACTGATTGTTATTAAATATATTCTAGATGTTATTTTCTCTCGTTGTTTTAATTTTTATAAGAATCTGAACGTCCAGTTTTGTGAAATAAAATAAAGTCTTTGATTTTCCATAAGGATCAATGGTAAAACCATATCCTCCGCCGTCCCATCTTACGGCACCAAATGAATTATAGAATAGAATATCGTTTTTATTTGTATCACATATTGCGTTTTACAAAACTGTATCTTAGATTGTTTATTTACATTTGCATATACACTATTTTTGGCTTAAAAATCAACTGCTTTTACTCTCTTTTAACTTTTCACCCACCTCATCCTTCATCTCACAGTCGCATTACAATACTATTAATACTATTTTATACTTATTTCTAGTATCCATCCCTGTATATTAATGACAGCCTTTTTCTGACATTCAATATTGTAATACTACTCAATTTCCTTAAGTAATTTTTCCATTTCTCTAACATATATACACAGCTCCCGATTTATTTCCCCTTTTAAAATTATCACTAATCTTTCTCTTGTTAATTCCCCCTCTAGTTCTTCCATCCACTTGTATCTTGCTTGTTGCCCTTTTTCACTTATTTTTTCCATTATCTCTGAACAGCTTAATAAATGCATCAGTGTCTCCTCTTCTTTCTTGGATATTCTGGATTCCCAATTCTTTTGCCCTTTTTTTCCGCTTCTCCACAGATTTCCACATCTCGTTGTTGCCCATACCTCTTTGTACTCACTATTAATTCTATCTTTTTTCCAATAGCTGATTTTCACTTTCTTGTAATATATCTTTGTAAAACTCGTTATATCTGGACTTTTCTATTAGCAACTTTTCCTTTTTTTCTAGTTCTTTTTTGTATTTTTCCAGTCCCTCCTTTATTTTTTCCTCTATTTCTTCTACATTTCCTCCCTCGTATATTCCCCTAATAATTTCTTCTATGCCTATCACCACTAAAAAATTCTCCACTTTTTTTCCCCCTCACCAAATGAATTATATTATTTTGATCAAATTTTCCAAATTAATGAATAGTATATTACATACCTAGGCCAGTAAAATAAGAAAAGTCTCAGACCACATGTAATTGTTGGCCGAGGCAAAGCCGAGGTTGACAAACATGTGGTCTGAGGCTTTACTTTTTACTGGCCAAGGTGTGTATACTATTTTTCTGCTCGACGTAACCGGAATGTGGCAACTTTGTTTAGCGCAGCGGCCAGAAAGTTGCCACTTTCCGGCCGGAGGGCAGAAAAATATAATTCGTTGTAATTAATTATTTTTTATAAAAATATCTTTTTTTTAGAGTATTACAATTAAAATTTTATTTCATACAGCATTATATATTAAATTATCAAAAAATGAAAAATTATTGGGAAAATAAAAAATCTAAACAATTTTATAAAAGATGGTCAAGTACACAGTACTAATAATCTGTCTATCACAATATAATAAAAAATATTCAATCATAGTAAATTGATCCATTTTTAATTGTCACTCCACTGATGATCCTACTAGTCTTCTAAGAAATAACTTGACTCATGAATTCGCTTCTTAAATCTGGATGATCCTCTAGCCGGTGTTCAACCCTGTTTACAAGAGCTTGTTTCGTTGATTCACCTTGCACAAAAAGGCTCAAAGCCATTTGGAAATATAATTGAAATCTTCATTCCCCAGTTGATCTTTTGCTTTCGCCATATGTAATTGGACATCTTTTTTTAGAGTCAATTTCCATTTGGGATTTTCCGAATTATCCAAGCACCCCTCAATCCATTTTTGTGCTGACATTTTTCAGATTTATTGTAAAATTTTTTTTGTAATAATACTTTTTTTAGCAATAATTAACTTAATGGTTAACTTTAATAATTAATAATTAACTTTTTATGACTTTAGAGACAAAATTAGGACTAGGGTCCGTGTGTTCGAATGGTGTGAAGAATATTGAATGGGAAAGTTGGAAAATCTGGTGTGAAAAAGAGGGTAGGGGGTTAAAAATTATTAAACTTGTATTAATGTATTAGTGTAATCTTTGATGCTACATACTTTACCATTGATATGAATTATCGTTATTATATCTACATTCTTTCCCCTATTATTAATTTTCTTGGAATTTTCGGTAATTAAATAGAAGTTTAATTTTACGACTACGATTATCATCCATGATTTATAAACAATAATGAAAATTATCAGGAACTTGGACTATAAAAAATAACTCAGTGTTAAATTTTTTTTAAATGTTGCAACGTTTCGTTGTATTTCACAACTTCATCAGGCAAAATTTAAGATTAACACTGTTGTATCTCAAAATAAACTCCGAAAAATTTCATCGTTTTACAATATATAAATAAAGTTGAACAAGTGGTAACCATAATATTAAGAAAACTTAGTCAATTTCCATTCCATTTAAACAAATTAGTCAACAATAATAAGTTATAAAATTACAATAATTACATTCAAGACAGACAGCAACAGACTGTCTACAGTCAACAGACTTATTTTGAGATACAACAGTGTTAACCTTAAATTTTGCCTGATGAAGTTGTGAAATACAACGAAACGTTGCAACATTTAAAAAAAATTTAACACTGAGTTATTTTTTATAGTCCTGACAAGTTCCTGATAATTTTCATTATTGTTTAATTTTACATATCTTCAACTAGAAGAAATAAAAGTAATTTCAATTTAAATTTATGAGGCTTATTCTTCTCCTATGATTATATTTTCTAACAAAATTTATTACATTAGAGAAATTAATAATTTTCTAAGAAAATGAATTACAACTATATTTAAATACTTTTTTTAATTACTCTCTAAATATAAAACAATGAAAATCACTGGAAATTAGTAGTAAATTCACTATTTCACAGTTATAAGTATACCACTTGGTATACTTATAACTGTGAAACAGTGAAATTCCACTGATTCATTTTCATTTTTAGAGAGTACTTAATTTTTCCATTCCACGTGACTATGTCACAGTCCTGACTTAATTATTAGTCAAATAAAATAAAATAAAATTTTTCTTTATTAAATAATGACTTTTGTTAAATTACACTGTACTTTTTTAACGATTGAAGTTTTTAAAATTATAAGCTTATCCTGATGTTACATTCATCAAGAGCTTTCATTTGTGTACCCACATGCATTTTCATATATTTTTCATATATATAAATATATGAAAAATTGATGTTGGTACTTAAATGAGAGGTCTTGATGAGTGTAACGTCGGGATGAGCTTATATTTTAAAAAATATCAATAGTTCACGAGATACAAGGTCATTTCTTAATTATGTGTATCTAGAGATAGAGCATTTTCGAATGCAGCCTAAATATACTTATCATCATAAATTGACTATTGGTGAGAATAATATAAAAAAAATTTCATACAATACTATTTACACATCTTGAAATAGTTGTTAGACAAACAAAAGAGGTCAATAATTTCAAAATTTATTTATATTGAAATAAAAATTAAAAGTAAAATAATTGAGATGTAAAGTTAAAAAAATTGTTACAATGATTAAATAAAAAAAAAGAAATTTTTTTAAATAAATAAAAAAAAATTGTAATTTTTCAGGTAACCACAAAGAAGTGTTGGACTTGTCATTATCTCTGCAAGATTACCAACTCCAAGAAGTAACCTTGTATGCAAAGCAAGGCCAGAGTCTGAGCTCAGCTCTGAGTTCCCAGGACATAATGGTCCTGCAGCGTCAAGAGGAGCGTCGACGTCATCAAGCGAAGCAAAGTATCTTCGGGTTCATGTTCAAGAAGTCTTCGAAAGAGAGCTCGTCGGTGAGCACCGAGAGCGGGAGCTACGGGGCAAGAAGTGTTTCTCCCGCGAGAAGCGACGACACTGGAAGAAGCATAAGTCCCCTGGTCGCCCCGGTCCCGACAAGGCCACTGAGAAAAAGACGACCTGCGCCCAACCCTCCGTCTCGTCAATCTGCGTCGAGGGAAAACGATGTGGTTAACGCCAAGACTAATAACAAAGATTGTGAGACCACTGAGGACAAGCTGGTAATAACTCACAGTCGTAATAGCAGTGACAGCTCCGGCTACCACGAGGCTTCAGTCCTCAGTGATAATCCGGATTCTGCTGGTAGAATGCCGGAAACTCTGCCCAGGAGAGCTCGCCCGCCCAGCAGCAAGTTGGAGCCGCGAAAACTCGCTTTGACTTCCCAGGCCAGCAAGAGTCTCTGTAATTTAGCGATTAGTTCTGGTGGGCTTAGTCATGCTAATAGTAATACATCATTAAGCTCAACTGGTAAGTCTTATTACTTACTCTTATTATTTATTTAATTATATTTAATTAACTGCTAATTAGTTTAGTTATTTTATTTTATTTAATTAAAGTAATGATGTTGATTATAAAATTTTTATATAAGTTTTATAGATAAGTAGTGTCATTTATAATGAGTTTGACATTTTATTTTATAAAATTATTTTTATTTAAATTATACACGCAAAGAAATTTTTAAAAATCAATTTTTTTAATTTATTAAATTGGTTAATTTTTAATTATATATATTTATTAATTGCTTTTTTGTACATTTACATTTTTGCAATAGAGGTTACAATAGTATTTCAGTATTTTAATTTTTAATTAAAAAAAAAAAAAAAAGTAATTTTTAATTAAAAAAAAATTTTTTAGGTGAATAAACATTTTATATTTTTATAATTATTTAATTTCATTAGAAAAAACATTTAATTTTATCAAAAAAAATTTTTTTTGATTATTTTAGTTTAAAAAATTATACTCATAAAGAAATTTTTAAAAATCAATTCTTTTAATTTATTTAATTGGTCAATTATAAATTAAAAACTATTTTTTTTAACTATACAAATATTTTATATTTTTATAATTATTTAATTTCATTAGAGAGCATTAAATTTTATTAAAAAACAAAACAATTTTTATTTTTTTTTTAATAAAATTTTTTTAATTTAGTAAATTGATCAATTTTTAATTAAAAAAAATTTTTTTTTTATTATATTAATTTAAAAAATTATACACTTACAAAAATTTTTAAAAATCAATTATTTTAATTTAATAAATTGATCAATTTTTATAATTATTTAATTTAATTAGAAAGGGCATTAAATTTTATCTAAAAAAAAAATTCAATGAATAATAATAATAATAATTAAATTAATTTGTTTGCATAATCAGAAACGAATTCAAGTGAGTTAATAAAATTTATAATTAACGCTAAATGATAAAGCATTAATAATAGACGATGATGTTTATCGACGATAACAAAATAATTTTTGTTAAAGGTATTAGAAAGAAACGAGCAGCGCCTCCGCCGCCGGTGAGTAGGCCACTGTCCTCGGCGATATCATCACAAGCCTTGGAGCGTATTGTTGACTCAGAGGAGTCTCTAACTTCGGACATGGGTGTATCGAAGCCTCCGTCAGATATTGCTGCGTCAGAAACAGAAACTCACTCGAAAGCAAACTCGGACATTGTAGTCACCAGTGTTAGTCATACCATTAAGACCAGCGATTTCAACTTTGACAGTCTTCCTAAACGGGACCTTGTTAAATTGTCTAAAGACAGTAGCCAGATAGATAGAGATGCTTTTGAGCCCGTCAAAAAAGCGCCAATACCTATTGAAGTCTCTGTAGTTATTGAGAAAAAATTCTCTACTCCTGTTGAAAAAATAGCTCCTGTTCCTGCTGAAGCTATATACCAAGAAAATAATTATGTAGAGGCTAGAGTTAAAAGAGGTAAGTTTGTTCGTAGTAAAAAAAGTTTTGATGATAATGAAATAGCTTTTAGTTTTATATCGCAAAATTCTTATGAAAAAATTTTTGAACAAGAAATTATTGAAAATAATAATAATAATAATAATAATTTTAGTGGAAAAAAATCAATAGATAGAGATAAGTTTAATTATTTTGAAAATGATAACAAGATTAAATTAAAATTAGATAAAAATTATCAAGACAGAAGAAAAAATTTGTTAAAAATATCTAATATAAAATTAGATAACCGGACAAGTGACAAATTAAATAAAGATAAAAATAATCGGACGGTTAAATATTCACGTAGCTTTAATTCAAGCGATTGTAATCAAAAGAGGAGCAAAGATCGAGTTGTAGGTGTCAGTGACCTTAAATTAGAAGAAGATCCGGCGATTAAAAGAGCTAATAATAATAATAATAATAATAATAATAATAATAATAATAATAATAGTTTATTAAAATTAAATGGTGGTGGAATGAGAACGAGAAAGTCAAACTCAATATCTGAGTATGATGTTTTTAAAAACAATTCATCATCGCGACTGAGTAATTTAGAGATTTTAGACACCGTACCTCCGTCTATCACTGAGAAACCTGTTGACATTAAAAAAGCACCGGTTGGTACTGCTGAAGACATTATTCCCAGTGATATAAAAGGCATCCCGTCATTTCCGTTATCTAATAAATCAAATGTTAATATTGGTATTAATAATAAATTGAGCATACTTAAACCGCCGCCTCCTGGGCTGGTCAGCCGCCAGGAGTCTAATGAAAATTGGAATAACTTTATTAATAGATTGAATTTTATATTAGACAGTAAGCTTGAAGAATTTTTTGTTTGAATTTTTATTTAATTATCATTTATCAATTTAATTAAACTTATTTTTAATTTCATTTCATTTATTTTATTATTCAGACAAACGGTATTTTAAATCCCTAATTTACATAATTTTTTCATTTATTTTATCGCTTATTTATTCAATTCGTCAATATTTATTTTAATAACTCCAATTTTATTTATTATTTTCAATACAATTGTTTTTATTATTTTTTTTTATCCATCGATAAATATCTACTGACAAAAATGTTAATTAATAACTAACAACCTTGCTTGAAGCAGTAAAATTTTGCTTTATTAAATAATGACTTGTTAAATTGCATTGTACTTTCTTAAATATTGACATTTTTAAAGATATAAGCTCATTTCGATGTTACACTTATCAAGAGCTTTCATTTGAATACCCACATGGCATTTTTATATATTTTTCATATATACATATATGTAATATATATAAATATATAAAATATATGAAAAATTGATGTGGGTACTCAAATGAAAGGTCTTTATGAGTGTAACATCAAGATGAGCTTATATTTTTAAAAATGTCAATAGTTCTCAAGATACAAGGTCATTTTTTAATTACTGACATTTTTTAAGATATAAACTCATTTCGATGTTACATTCATCGAGACCTTTAATTTAAATACCCACATGCATTTTTTATATATTTTTCATATATACATATATATATAATATATATAAATATAATATATAAAATATATGAAAAATTGATGTGGGTACTCAAATGAAAGGTCTCGATGAGTGTAACATCGGGGTGAGCTTATATCTTTAAAAATGTCAATGGTTAACAAGATACAAGGTCATTTCTTAAATTTCACTAAAAAAAACCGATTTTATCATATGACTATCCTGGAAACAAATTTTTTCTTATCGTCTTAATAACATAGATAATTTTTAATTGCGTAATTAACAAGTATGTAATAAAAATAATTGCAAATAGATATTTTTGAAATGTCTTTTCCTGTTTGCTTAATTACCTGCTTATAGATTTCATCTAATATATTTATTTATTATTACCTCTTGCTTTTTTTTTTTTTTTTAAATTGTATTGCACATTATTTTATTTTATTTAAAAAACTGGTGATGGCTATTTTATATTTTTTCTCCAGCTGGAATTGCACCTACTCCTAAACCACGTAATAAAGTGCCAGTAGTTCCAAAGCGTGTAAGCTCAGCTTTGTCAGCAAAGACCGCTAGCGAAATAGAACAAAGTTTACCGACGACTAACGAAGACAATGACCAGGAGTCGAAAATAAAAAATAATCCTGAAACTGAGGAAGAAATAAAGGAAAATTATGACCCTGTAACTTTAAATGTTGCTGGAGTAACTAGTAAGAGCTCGAGTGCATTAAATTCGGATCTCTCCTCGAGATCGCCGGATATGGAAGCTGCTGGTAGAACAAAACTGGACATAGAAAGCCCTTGGAATGCATTGTCTAGCAGCAACACGCCTAACGAAGAACAATATCACCCATTTATAACCACTGGCACTAATTTAAGTCTACCTATGGAAAATTTAACACACTCTACCCAGCCCGAGGAAGGGGAACACTGTAGTCAAGGAACAGGGAAAGCAGGTGCATGTCGTTAGCCTACTAACACTAACTTTTGATATTTATTTATTATTTTTACAGGCTGTTTATTATCCAAAGCTGTGCATTTTTTTTTATTTTTTTCTTTTTTGTTAATTTTAATGATACTGAAGTTGACAAATTTTTTTAGTAATTAAATTATCATTAAAAAAAAATTATTAGTGAATATTTTTAGAAGCATTTATTATGAAAATTAATATAGCAGATATTTAATAATTAAAAAAAAATTTTTTTTAACAAAAAATTATGGCAAAAAAAATTTGGCACTTAAAAATTTTTTTAAATTAAAAATGCAATTTTTTAAAAATAAATTTTTTTGTTGAAAAATTTTTTTAAATGGTCAAGTGTTAATTTTAATGTCATTTATTGCAATTGATTTATTATTAATTAAAAAAAAATTGTCAGCTAACTTTAGTATCATTAATTTTAACAAATTATTGCATGAGTTGAAAACTTTCAAATTAATTTACTGCACTATGGTTGTAAATTTTTTATAAAAAATTAATAATTTAAAAAAACTATAATTTAATTTAAAATACTTTTTTGCTCTTCTACTTTCCAATTTTAGTCAATCCGGTATTTTTTAATTTTTTTATAACAAATAAATCCTATTGTTCAATTTATTTTTTGTCTATTTATATTAACTTACTTATACAAAGTTATTTATTTTTTAGGGAATGAAAGTCAAACCGAAATCGATCGTCTGCTAGAAAAAGTATCAACAACTCTGGCCAGCGTTATTCCATCTGAGGAGCGAGCCAAGTCCAGTGAAATAAAACCCACTGATCCGGAAAAAATCTCTGAATTAAATAAAACTCAAGATAATTCATCACCAAACAACAAAAACAACAATGAAAATTCAGATGTCCAAAACTCCACTTATAATTCACAGCAAGACACTTCAGACTATGTATCAGCAAACGGAGAAGATTTATCAGCTACAGATTGGGAGTATCAATTGCCAGACCCACCTTCTGCATTTCGGGATGAGACAGGATCGCTGGATGGCTACGACACAATAACACTGCGCTCTGTAGAAGCATTCAAGGACCCGATTGCCATTGATGTAGATACTGATAAAGCTATCAAGAAATTAGATCGCGTCCTAGATAATTTCGAGGATAAAAAACCAGAAGAGCTTTCTGTAGAAAATAACAGCGTCGAGTTAAGAAGAAATGTAATTACCGAATTGGAGAGCAAGATTGAAAACGGCTGTTTAAATCAAACTAACAAGCCGTCTGATGAGTCAAGAAAATCTTCTATTGAAACATCTACACCCAAAGTTGCTCCAATTGAAAATACTTTGCCGAATTTTACAATTACAACTTATGCGAGACAAAAAAGCTTGAATATTTTTCATTCTAAAAATTCGACGTCAAAAAATGAGGAGAGAATTGTTAAAACTTTTGCAACTTTATCAAGAAATATTAATGGGAATTCAATTTCTAAATTTAATAATAATAATAATAATAATAATAATAATAATAATAAAGATTTTCAAATTGAAGAAAAAAAATTACCTGATAAAGAAAAAGAATTTTTAACCAATCCAGTGCACCGTTCAAAAAGTTACATTGTTTTGACAAATAATTCCAAGTACCGAGAATTTAAAACCATTGATGTGGTTGACAGTAGCAATAATAATAATAATAATAGTATGATTAAAGCAACAAGTGTCACTAATTTAAATCACAACACTTGTGAGACTAACGGCACCCAAGAAGATACCAAGCCGGCTAATAACTCAAAATTATTATCAAAAAATCCCCAAGACCGAGAATTGCAATCCGTCCAATTACTAAAGAGTATTTTGCCGCAATTAAAAAGCACTCTGGATGATAATCAAGGTGAGAATAAGACTAAGGATATTGATGATAAATCCGGACAAGCGAGCCAAGTTAAATTGAGCGACGATAAATCTGGAGAAAATGAATCTCCAGTACGGAAATCAGAAGAGATAAAGCGTTACAGGTACACCGGACCACCTGCAATAAGTCTCGGTAGTTGGTCAGAACGTCCTCGTGCTAATGTCCAGATAAAAATGGACACTGATTATAAATTTGGCGCTAATACAAATACCAGCGGTAATAAAACACTTGTTAATTTAAACAGCCCGAGTGACAACGTCGGGTCTAATAATTGTAGTAATTATGTTAAAACTTTACCAAAGAATATCAAGAGTAATTTTGATTGTAATAAAGTTAATGCGTTCTCTGGAGGCAATAATAATATTAATAATAATAATAATAATAATAATGGTAATAATGAAGACTCGGAATTTAAGAGGTTTAATATTGCAAAATTACATACGAGAACGAAAGACGAGGACAAACCGGTCGTAACAAATGTCGAACTGAAGAAATCTCATAATGACAAACCGGAATTTAAAGTCACTGATGATGATGATAATAAAATTGATACCAGACCGGTTAATTTTAAAGAACTAACTCAAGCTTTCGGTAAAGTTAATTTAAGATCTAAAAATAATTCTAAGTATAATTCAGTTAATCGTTACTCGGATATTTTTGACGGAAGGTCCAGTGTTGAGGCAGCTAATAATAAAAATCCAATTAAAGTGTCTGCTGCTAATGGACCCTTCAAACCTCCCACTGTAAATTCAAATGGCTTGGTTAAAAAGTACACCTCTGTTGTTGACATTGATCACCAGTTTACTAATGGGCAGAAAAAATTTAACAACTCCATTACTAAGTTAAACGGTCCCGCGACGGCTCCCAAGGGGTTCAAAGTTCAGGCCAATAAAATTTCACAGGTGCCTCTACCCCCGACGATGCCAATTATTACTGGAGTAACGCTAAAGAATAACAATAATTGTCCCACCAGGCCTGTGTCAATGCCGGTTGGTAAAGACTCCCGGGATCAGCTGCTGGAGTCTATTCGGTGTTTCGGACGAGATAAATTGAGGAACGTCAGCACGGTTTCTTGAATTTATCAAGATTCAATTTTGTTTTGTTTGTTAATTTTTTCATTAATTAATTATTGTAATTTAATTAATGTGTTGTTGTATATTGTTTAATTAAATTTATTTTAGATAAATATATTTTTGTAAGAAAGTCGGGTCAGACTTGATGGGCGATTTAAAAAAAAAAAAATTAGATATTTATTATTTTATTTAACAAGCGCCAGTAGCGATTTGTTGACTCTTGTAATTATTGTGTAATTATAAATTTATTATTTAGTTTAGTTGTTACTGTCAAGCTCAATTGTAACGACAGGCAATTTAATTAGCAGTGGAAATCTAATCAAATTGATATTAATATTCGCTGTAAATAGCTTATGCTTAGGTATTGTTATTACATGCATTCAAGTTTCTTTGAGAGAAATAACTGCGGAAATTATGTTAAAAAAATTGTACTAAATTTAATTTTTTTTTTTTCCATTGTTAAAGAATAATTGAAGAATTTCTTTTACTAGCGCAATTGCATTAAAGTGTATTAAACGGTGCCAATTTACGCGTTAATTTTGTCATCGGTGGAAAAAAAATCGTGGTTTTAAGATTTTTTTATCACGATAAAGTATATCGCGTTACAGATGCCACAAAAGTATATAATAAAAATTCTATTTTTTTTTTTCAAATCCAAAAAATTTTTTTAGTTCAGAGAAATTTTTTTTCATGAAATATGCAGAAAAAAATTTTTTTGGTCTTAAAAAATAAAAATAGAATTTTTATTACACGCCTTTATAAAAAATTTTTTTTTTTTGCATTTATGCACATTTCGGACGAAAGTATACGTCGATTCCCGAAAAAAAAAAATTTTTTATATTCTCTTATCACGGAAAGAACAAGATAATACAGAATATCATCCCAGATTATACTGAGTGAAAAAAAATTTCAGATAGTAGCTAGTATAATCTAGATTCTTTCTATTTCTAGAAACTTTTTTCACTATAGATATCACTGAATATAATCTGGGATGATATCCAGTGTCATCTTGTTCTTCCCGTATATGGCATCTGGAACGCGAGATAAATCTGTACTGAATGCATTAGTCCAAAGTAAAAATAAAGTTGATAAAATAATAATAATAATTATTATTATTATTATTATTATTATTATAATGTCTATCGCAGTATTTAACATTGCTCACTTGTATATTTTAAGAAAATTCAATGTGATATTGCATTGATAGGGAAGAAGTAATCAAACAGCTAAACTTTGGTTAATTTTTAATAAAAATTGTTACCAAAGTAGAATTTTTTTTTTTTCAATTAACATCAATGCGAGTACTTGAGTTTTCTAATTAAGAGACCAAAGGTTTTATTTTATTTTGTAAAACAAATAATAAGTCAATTGGTTTTTGTTTTCTTCTTTTCATCCTATCGGGAAAGTATATTTGATAAATAATAATAATAATAATGTAAAATACGTGATGGTCATACATCTTAAACCTGTAATTAAATATGTATACATATTAAAGATAAATATATAAATATAATTTATTAACGCTGTAATATTGCATTAATATAAAATTAATTATTTAAACAGTATTATTATTTTATTAGGTATTTTTTGGCCTTTAACAATTTTAATGATAAAATATATTAATGTATTTTATAAAATGTTACAATCATTTTTCTTTTTAAAGCACCAATTTAAGATTATGGCAGTCGATAAATACTGATAATTATCAAATAATTCATTAGATAATATAAAAAGATTTTTTTCTACCTGTAATGGAATTATTTTTCGTTAATCACAGTTTTTATTTATTTTATTTAATTGACTGGAATAGGCGTGTTACAATTTCCATGCCATAATTTTGTCTCGGAATCACATTGTGAGTAATTGGAAAAGACATCCGCGTAACCCCGATCTCGCCACCATGTACACAATTGTCGATTCCATCCACAGTCGACGGTGTGAATAAGTTCTGGTCTTTCCATACCAAGTAGAGTATAAAAATCTTAAAAAGTTCCACATGTGACAATTAATAAAAATTACAAGTGAAAATTTTTAGAAGAATTTTTTTACGGTGATTGATTTGTTAAAAAAATTTTTAAAATTGACAGCTGACGGCTAACTTTTATTTTATTGAAAATCACTACGTGATATAACAATGGTACCATTCACACTTGTGATGATATTAAAATTAAAAATCAAATAAGGCTAACCACAAGCAGGTTATAAATAATATACACATATATACATTGAATTACTTAGAGAAATTATAACACAGTTTTTATTATTCAGACCATTGAATTTTTATTTCAAAAATAAAAATAAAGTTTAAAAGAAGAAATGAATACAATTCTAACCTGACTTTCCAAGTCGCCGCGAACCCAGTGAATTTGGGGAATTGGTGATCCGTAAGCAATACACGTCAATTCTCCAGATTGTCTGTAACAAAATAAAATTAATAATAAATAATAACAATTAGGTAAGTCATAATAAACTATGATATTAAAATCAGCTGACTCCTGTCAACTTTTTTGATTTTTACAACAAAGTAACAATAAAAATTTTTACTAATATATTTTTTTTAATTTTAACAAGTGCAATATTGTTATTAATTTTTTTTTCATAATAATTTAATTGCCAATTTATTTATCAAAAAAATTTGTTTAAAAAATTACATTTTTTATTTTTTTTATGCCATAATTTATTTAATAGAAAATTATTAAATATATGCTAAATTAATTTTTATAAAAATTTCTAATGTCTGTCAACTTGATTTAAGTGTTATAATATAATAAACTTACCCTTTAGTTAGTAAAAGAGGTCCACCGGTAATTCTGACAGGTTTCCTCTTGACTTTAGACTAAAAAAAAAAAATTAAATTAAATTAACTGTCAACAAAGTAATGACATTAACAATTTTTAAATAGTGTTTACCAAAAAAAAAATTGCATTTTTAATTTTTTTTTATTTCTACTTCAATTTTAAAAATAATTCTTTTCTTATAATAATTAATTTATTAAAAAAATTATCAAATATCCGGTAAATTAATTAACATAGCAAAGTAAGTAATTATATAACAAAAACGTTCAAGGTAATTTATTCCGTGCAAGATAATTAAATAAATTACGACGAATGACTAATTAATTTCTAATAATTTCTTGTAGTAAAAAAAAAAGAACAGTATCAGCGATTACCAACCGTTTTATGATGATGTGTCTCGATATTGTCTGAGAGAGAATTTGTATAGGAATCATCGAGATGTTTTGGCCTGTCGTCGTAATCAACGGCGACTTCCATGGGAGATTGTGGCTCGTAATTGATGTAGTGACTCTTGGTCATCTGTATCACTAAGGTCAGGAAAATAAATCCCAGTGTTGACTTTTGAATAGTTTGTTCCATCTGTAAGATAAAAATCTTGCTGTTATAAAAGGTAAAAAATATAATTATAAATATTTATCAGCCCGGTGAATGCACTTAGATTTACTTTGACCCGCAAATCCAAATGCACCTAATTTATTGCCGCTTTTAACATTCATTTCTCATTACATTGCTTGTGCGCATAAAAAGAATCATCCTCGCATGCGAATTATGCCTCTTCATCTTCTCTTATGTTTTTATACTCGCCGGTAATGCATAATATAAAGTTAAAGAAAAAAAATAATGATAATAAAGGTAGTAAAAAAAAAAAAAAAAAAAAAAAAATAGTAATAATAATAAAAAGGCGAAGAAACTCAAACCAAGTCACGATCAGCAATTCTATCAGTGTCTCTACTCCTTCTCTCCTGACTTATAACACACATCATTTTTTTTCAATTGATACCTTCCGATCGTACCGTTTAATTAATTAAGTATTTTATAGTCAAGGTTCATTATTACATATATTATTATTAAATCTCTTCAATTTAAATCATTTATCAGTAATAAAAGTTATTTATTATTCTAAATTTAGATTGATAAAAATGGATAAAAAAAAACAATATTAAATATATAAATAATTAATTTTTATTAAATAACCCGCAGTAAATTTTATTTATTTTATTTATTTTATTGAGCAACGCATGTCTGACTAACAAAAATTTTACTACTTAACTTCGACTAATACATTTTTATGCGTTCTTTGTTTTACGGTCACGATAAATATAGACAATAAATTTCAACGGGATTAATTAAGTTAAGTGCATCGACTTTTATTTTAGTAACTAAATAATATTGCAGGATAATAATTGACATGATAGAGAGCCAGTTTATAAAGTTAATTAATTTTTATACAAGTACTTGAGACCAATTAATTAATTAATTTTTTTTTTTCTAGGTTTGTATAAAAAAAGATGATTATTACACTGATAGATTTGTTTATATTTAATTATTAACTGTTAATAAAATGAAAATTAAATTAGCCATGTAAAAATTTTTAGAATTTTTTTTATTTAAGAATTATTATAAAAAAATTTTTTTCATTTGTTAAAAACTTCATAAACTACAAGTGCAATTTTTTAAAAATATTTTTTATAATTTAATAAATTAAATAATTATCTTCAAATAAATTAAATTAATTAATTATTTATTAGAGGCCACTTTTTAGTCTTTAATAAATATTTAAATATTTAATAAATTAATATCAGATTTATTAAATACAAACAAATCATTTTAAATAGGTATTTATGGGAATAGAGGGAAATCCTCATTAAATAATGAGAATAATTATATAAATTCATGAAATTAAAATCAAGAGTGTCACGTACAAGTAGACAAGAGTACGAGGATAATTCTCGAGAGAACCAGACATTTATTCGTCATCGCTCAGAGCTGTCTACCGCTGCCGATTATGTCGGAAGGCACGTACATACATTTACATTAAAATACACATGCAAGTATATTTTAAAGTGGAAAATCAATAATTTGCAAAGAGTGGAATACTTGAGCGTAAGAATTAAAATAATTGGTGGAATTTAAAAAAATAATATAACAGGACGTGAGTCGGCGGAAACATGTAATTTTATTATTTATTATTATATACACAACATATTACGCGACGGATTTCGTATTATGGTTTGTACGTAGTAAGAGTGATTAATATAAATAAGTCAATGGAATTATTGGGAGTCCTACGTCATTTAGTTGGTAAATATATAAACCAGTGTTGTATATTTGTTGGGGAGATCAAGTTGACTGGGTAATTTTAGTTGTTACATTAGTTAGTAAGTAAATCAGTGTAGCAGATGAGATGAGATGAGAGTTATCTCATAACTCATATCATACTGAGAATTCGAATAGAAGAGTGTGGTATGGATCAAATAAATTGAGAGACAATACTGAGGAAAGAGAAGAAGAGAATTTAAATGTGACGCATGCACTTGTCACTTTATTCAAACTCTAGTTTATTATTTTTTATTTTTATTTTTATTTTTATTCAGATTATTTATACAAGTCTAATTAAAAAATAATTATTGCAGGTAGCTGAATATAATAAATTAATTTAACCGGAATAAAATTGAAATTCAAGAGAACGGCAGTTGAAAAATAAAATTAAAAGGATCGGACACGAGTCGAGTGTCTGAAGAGAAATCTCAAGATGCCTCGAATAAAATAGCAATAAAAATTCGAATTAACCAAGAGGCCGCGCGTTGGATTCGTGCGCACGCTCGTTCGATCTCAAGTCCACAAATCACACATTTGTATTTAATTATGGTTCATCGTCATCCTCACGTGATGTATATATATGTAAGTATAAGTATGTATATATATCATGGAACACCATGACATATCTTTTAAGAATTTACTCACAAGTCTTCGTAATTATTGTCTTCCATGAATAAAAATAAAATTCAAAGTAAATAATGTACACTGGGAAAAAAAAAAATTAACAATTTCTTGGTACATTAAATTAGAACAAAAAAATATTTTTAAAAAATTGCATTTAAAGTTTTTCAAGTTTTTTACAAATGAAAATTTTTTTTTATTATTTTGTAATCATTTTTTCAATGAAAAAAAATTCTTAAAATTTTCAGATGTCGGCTAACTTAATTTTCATTCAATATTTATCTCTGAATAATAGATCAACAAGAGACAATAGCTTTATTTAAATTAAGTAAAAATTATTTCAATTAATTTAACAAGTTCTTGAGCTAAGAATAAAAATATTCTTTAAAATTTCCAAGAACATGAATTGTATCAAGAAAATTTTCTTCATAAAAGTATTTTTTTTTCTCAGTGTAGAACAAAAATAATAAAAAACTTGCAATGTTTTTTTTTTTTATTATTATTGTTATTATTTAAATGAATAAATTTTAAATTAATGTGACTTTACCAGTAGATTTGACTACGTGACTTATTGTATGATGCAACAAGCCTGCGATGTGAGTCCGGTACAGACTCGATGCAGACGTGCAAAAAAATAATTTACTCTACAATGAATTTATGTCAATTTTATTTTTAAACTTTTATTAACAATTTACCCTCAGATTTAATAAAATTCCCACTCTTAAAGGCCATTTTTTTATTGATAAAAATGACGCGTATTTTTAGTGTAATAAAATTAAATTTTTAAAATAAATTATTAATTATTTATTAGTGCGTTAATAAATTAATAAATTGTTTAAATAAATAAAATTAAACAAAATAAAGTATTAAAAATAAATTCTTACTTCATTAGTAGAAAGTAAACTTTGTAGTCGCTATAAAGACCCGCGAGATCTCTTCAGCAGCACGAAACTGTTAAGACTGCCGTAATATCTCCCGAATACCCGATCCGATGATTTAGTTCAAACACGTGGGTAGATCGCGTCGTCTGACTTACCGACTATGGCACGTGTTTTAAGTCTATGTATGTTACACATTTAATATTTAATAGAATCGCGTGTATCACGCCTCTTATTTTAAAATTAATCATTGCACTGTTTGATCTAGCAACTCTAATAAAATTTTTCATCATCTTCTTGAGCAATTATTTTACTTTAATAAAATAAAGAATTTTTATTTATTTATTCAAATAATAACTTAATTAAATTCACAGATTTGAATCTCTGATAATAATGAATTTAAATTTAATTTACAATTAATTCAATTTGCGAGTGCATTTGCACACATGTAAAATAAAATGAATGCACGTGCAGGTTGAAACTAGTTAAATCAGGCAATAAGTCATATCATACAAACCATACAATGTAAATACAACTGGTGTCCCTTTACTGTTACATGCATTACATACCCAGTGTACGTACTCTTACTCTTACTCTCATGTATTTAATTCTTATTATTATGACTTATAATACGCATTAATCTTATGATCTAATTCCTCGGTACTTGAACTCACGTCGAAATTCAATATTACAGTCTCTTAGATTTTAGCAATTCATATTATTTGATTTATAGTCTAGTGATGAAGATAACGCCGGAATAATGATTTAAAAAATTTCATACATTTTTCTTCACGACTTTACGTAAGTACTTTTTTTTATTTTTTATTTGCAAATTATTTTATTTAAAAGAAGAAATTTAATAAAAAATTTTTCAATAAATTTTTATTAAATATTAATTTATTTATGTAACTAATTTTTTTATTTTTATTTCCAAATTAATTTATTTAAAAGAAGAAATTTAATAACAAATTTTCTAATAAATTTTTATTAAATATTAATTTATTTATTTTTTATTTTCAAATCACTTTATTTAAAAGAAGAAATATATAAAAAAAAATTTTTCAACAAATTTTCTAATAAATTTTTATTAAATATTAATTTATTTATTTTTTATTTGCAAATCACTTTATTAAAAAGAACAAATTTAATAAAAATTTTTCCAGCAAATTTTCTAATAAATTTTTATTAAATATTAATTTATTTATTTTTTATTTGCAAATCACTTTATTAAAAAGAACAAATTTAATAAAAATTTTTCCAGCAAATTTTCTAATAAATTTTTATTAATTATTAATTTATTTACGTAAGTACTTTTTTATATTTTTTATTTGCAAATCACTTTATGAAGAAATTTAATAAAAAATTTTTCCAGCAGATTTTCTAATAAATATTAATTTATCTTGTGACAAACGCGAATTAAAAAGGTAGGTCAAGGTGCGCGGATTTAAAATCTTCCGGCTTAAAAATATTCTTCACTACTTAACGCTAGCTTACCTAATTGTTTTTTTTTTTTTTTTTTTTTTTTTTTTTTCAGTAAATAAAATTCCACTGACCTTGGTGTAAATAATTAGCAGCAGTTATTAACTTAAATTTCTCCTGATAATTGCCGTAAAAACTTAGATAAAAACTTAAACTGTTATGCGGTGGTTGGTTGAACAAGCTCAACAAAAGGTCGGAAGATGAATTAATACTGTGAGCTGGTGATCCCGATATTTATACTCAGAAATGCAACAATCGTGACGTATCATTTGCGCTCGATTGGTCGGCTACTTACTGATGGCGGGGGCTGTGGATATGTCTTGTGGACCAATCAGAGAAAATAAAGTAACCCACACCCGTTAGTCACACATCTCGAGCGTAAAACGTCGTCACCTCACGGTCACACCATCATCATCATCATCATCATTTAATCCTTATCCTTATTCTTGTCCTTACATTTCTGCTTCCTCTTACCGGCTCTGCCTTTACATCATATCACCGCTGACGGTTTGATTAAGCTCGAGGAAAAATTTCACCCTCATCTCTTGCTCGAGTGGCTGCAGCGAGAAAGCTCCAGACCGGAGATTCCACTTGGGACTTGCTGCTTTTTGTAGATTCAAATGAAAAAATCACTTTTTTACGCTGATATCACTTTCCTTGACATTTCCGTCGAGGATTTCTGACACACCTGGCTGTAAAAAATTTGGAAATTTTTCTGAATTCTTGATATAGGGTGAGAATTTAAGATATGGAAAATTTTAGTTACTAAAAAAAAAATTAGCTCTAAAAAATTAAATTTTAAAAGAAGAATATCAAAATATTTATGAAAATTAAGTTAGCCGACATTTAAAAATTTTTTTTTATTGAAAAAATTATTATAAAAAAATTTCGAAAACTATAAGTGCAATTTTTAAAAAATCTTTTTTTGTTTTAATTTAATGAATGAAAAAAAATTACAAAATTTGAAACGTCGGCTAACTTTAGTATTATAAATATTTTTCTTTTTTTTTTTTCTGGACGAGATATTTTTTTTTTTAGGGAAAATTTTATTTTTTATATGAAGATTTTTGATGTAAGTAAGTGAATTAAGTCAAAGTTTAATTATTATTAAAAGTAATAAAAAAGAAACTTTGAAATAAAATTTTTTTTAGTTTTCAAATAAGGAAGCTGGGAGTTAGTTTTTCTGCAAAGATAAGTCAGGACATTAATAATTTTGATAAAACTTTTATGCTCACGAAAAGTTGTGAAATTATTAACTGAGTTTGATGAAAATTTATAATTTTTTTTATCGCAATAGATAAATATTAATCGGCAAAAAAAGCCATTTTTATTGGAAAAAATTTTGAGCTAACATTTTGAAATTATTTACTATTGTGAAATTATTTGCTGAATTCGCTGAAAATTTATAATTTTTTTTTATCGCAATAGATAAATATTAATTGACAGAAAAAGCTATTTTTGTTTGAAACAACTTTGAGCTAGCTTTTTGAATCAAAGAAGATTAATAAAAAAAATTGGTGTTCATTCATCAGATCTAAGTAGAAAGTTTTAGGATTTTGACTCCTACTCAATGAAAATAATGCGGGAGTAAGTGTGCGTGCGATGACGCATGTCAAATAAATAAATTACAGTATCAGGATTCCCTGTGAAGAAATAAAAATATCAGTAATTGACAATTAGCGTTTGGTATGGAGTTCTGAGAAATTGATTATTTCTGTTTATCACTAATTAATTTTGTTTTTTGATTATTTTTAATAATACTTTTGAGTACTGCGTCGAACCATAAATTACTTTGAAGTTTGATCTTAACTACGCCGAAGTATATAATTTTTTTCTTCATCGGTTGTCTTCTTAGAAATTATCTAAATAACTCTTCAATTGGTAAAATTGTTTCTGAAGATCAAATTTGTAATTAAGAAATATTGAAAATTTTATTTTCTTAACTGTAATAATTATTACAGTTAATTTGAAGTAATTATTAATTACTTCAAATATATTTATTTTTAAAATTTATTGTTGGAAAAACTAGGGCCGGAAATTATATTTTTAATTTTAAACTTTTATTTCTCTGAAATCTAATATAAATTTTATCAAAATATCCTTTAGTTTATAATGTTATTGTTAAAAAGTCTTTAATTTAATTTTAAATTAATTTTTTATTATTTAGTTAATTAAGCTTTAACTAGTCACCTTAATCAATTGTTAATTTGCTATTTTTTTTTTTTTCTAATTCTAAACTTTTTATCTGTACTTAAACCATCAAAATTGAAAAATTATCTTTTCTCCCCTCCGTGCGGAAAGCGTCAATTCTCCGCTCGCTGCGCTAAACGAAAATGCCGCTTTCCGCCTCCGTCGAGGAGAAAAATAGTATTCTCACCACGGGCAGGAAATAAGAAAGCCTCAGATCACATTGTAATTACAACAATTACATGTAATCTGAGACATTTTTTATTTTCGTGCCCTAGGTAAGAAAAATGCTATTTCTGATGTAATTAATATTTTATGTTTCCTTTTTAATCACTTTTAGATACACTATTTATTGTACTAATTAATTTTTAAAAAAATTTTTAATTGAAAAAAATAAAAATTAAAGTTAAAAAAAATATTTAATATTCAATTAATTTTCAGAAAAATATTTTCTGTTTTTTTAATAACAATTACTCTAAACAAATATTGTTCAAAATTTTCAAGTTTAATCAAACATTTTTCATTATAATCAATTTGTATTTTTTTTCAATTCCATTAAGAAATATTTAAATTAGCTTGTAGTTATTTTAGCTTCAAACAATATTTAAAGTGATTTCAACAGCGATCACATAAATATTGAGAAGAAGATGAATATTAAAAAAAAGATAGACTCGATTAAAACTAATCAAATTAACATATTAGTGCGTAATAATTGACGTAAAATATTTACTAACGATAATGTTCTTTTTATAAAAACTACTGTCTAAAAAGTTAGTGCAATAATTATCAACACGAAAAATTAACCTGACAAGATAGATTATATTGACACGGAAAATAAAAGAGAGTGTAAAAAATTACAACCAGATCTGCGTCTTATTTTTATCCATCCCAACCCATAATCCATTAGAGTAACTAAATATTTTACCAACAATGACGTCTGCCCAAGTCGGGTTTTTTGTCTTCACATGTCTATTCAAATTTGTACAAGTTAATTTGAATAATTAATCCCTAAATAAAAATCAACCTGTCAAAATTATTTTAATTACCAAATTCTAATAATCCCACGTGTTTTAATTCTATTTGATTTATTCGGCTGGTAATTTATTCATGACACTGAAATTAGCTGGCACTTACATGACATTAAAGTTAGCTGTCACTTTACAATTTTTTAATTTTATTTAACAGAAAAATTTGTTCCAAAAAATTTCATTTTTAATTTATTAAAATTTCTAGATGTCAATTTTTTTTTTGCCATAATTTATTTTTTATAAAATTATTAAAAATATGCTAAATTAATTCTCATTAATTTTACAGCAATTAAATTATTATTAAATTTTGACAAAAAAAATTGTCATGTAGAAATTCAATAAAAATAAAAAATGCAATTTTTTAAAAACAAATTTGTTTGTTTGTTAAATAAAATTAAAAAATTGTCAGGTGACTGCTAACTTCAATGTCATAAAATGAAAATTAAGTTAGCCAACATTTAAAAATTTTTTAAATTTTTAACTTCCCGCTAAAAATCTCAGATTTTAAAAAATCGGGAAGTTATTGTTATGACCCCGTTTTGCAAAAATCGAGTTTTCATCAAATTTGGACGTTTTAAGGTCATAGGAAGCTTCCCTGACGACCCTCTTATAACTTTTGAACGGCTTGACCGATTTGATCGCGGTTGGTGCCATTCGAAAGGGCTTGCCCAAACTTAGATTTCCTGACAATTTGAACCGATTCGGACCGATAGATTTTGAGAAATCGTAAAAAAACTACAAAAAAAAATTTGTTCAAAAGTGGTTTTTTTGAAACAACTTTTAAACGGCTCTACCGATCAATTTCAAAAACTAATCAGCTCTTAACGTCAAAAAACCACGTCGATCGCCGCCAGTCCGGTCAAAATCGGTTAATTCGTTCGTGAGTTATCGTTGACGAAAGAAAACCGAAAAAAGTGTTTTTTCGGAATTACTCCGAATTTTTCCACTCTGTCGATATAAACTCAAAGATTTTTTATGAAGCTTAAAAAACTGCGTCGAATGCCGCCAACCGCGTGAAAATTGATTATTCATTCATTCAAAAGTTATTGCGATTTGAAAATCAAAAAAATAGTATTTTATTAAACTTCTATCAAACTTTTGAGCTCGAAGAGCTCAAAATAATACACAAATTGTATTTAAGAGCTCGAAGAGCTCTAAAACGTCATAAGTGCAATTTCAAGCGTTTAGGTATAGAATTGACAGGAAGTTGCAGGGATGGCCTTCAGGGTCAATCGTTTTCCTAATTTATTTTTATTGAAAAAATGATTAAAAAAAATTTTCACTTGTAAAAAACTGTAAATACAATTTTTAAAAAATATTTTTTTGTTTTAATTCAATTATTAAAACAAAAATCAAAAAATTAAAATCGTCGTTTAACTATAAATACAGAAGTTAGCCGTCAACTGTTAATTTAAAATGTTTTTTTAACAAATCAATAACAATAAAAGAATTCTTATAAAAATTTTCACTTGTAATTTTTATTAATTTTAACATGTGGAATTTTTTAATTAAATTTTTTTTTATAATAATTTAATTGCTATAAAGTTCTAATGTCTGTCAACTTCAGTGTAATATTTAACTTTAGTATTATTGTCATATGAAACATTTTCATTATAATTTGATAGTTATAACAAAATGTCTCATGTCATTTAACCAGTGTCTTAATTAATTCTCCAAGATATTTCGGTAAATTCCCCATAAAAAACAAATAGGTTAATTGGTCTGCTTAATACAAGTTACAACCGAATAAAACAAGCTCTTATTGGATTAATCTGGATAGACTAATAAAGTATTTCTTTTCTTATTTTCATAATTCATCATGGCCGAAAGATTCGCAAAGCGAACAAGTTTGTACACGTTAAAACTTAAAACCATGGATAGACACGTGAACGGTCTGGAATAGTTCCGACTAGATCTGAAAAACCCATGAAAGATGAAATCTCGTCTCATGTCTAGACCGGCACATTTCTACTCACATAACTCCGGCTGACTCAAAGTTCGTCGTCGAGCCTCTTTTGTTGTTTTGTTTTGAAAAGGAGTTTTATTTTTAAAATTTTTACATGCGTACATAACTAAGTAATAAAGCCCTTAATAAAAAAACTTAATCTATAACATTTTTAAGGTGAATTGACATCCATGATGTGCTTATCAACTTACAGTAATTGAAAAATAATATGGAATTTTTCTTAAATATTATTAATTTCTTTTAGGTAATTAAATAAATTATTAAATTTGTTATAATTTGAGTGTTTGGCGCAATGGAAAAATTTAAAATAATAAAAAAACCAAAGCTACATTAATTTGCGTTCTTGAGGCTGTGAGGTGAGGGGAACGGAACAAGGAGGGGAGAAAAAAGGAAGGAGCAGGGGACGTCGTCGAGCCTCGATGTTTAGTTGGCCGAGCGGTTCAATGCGTTGGTCCGTTCGTACAATTCATGTGGCAAGGCGCGGGTTCGAACCCCAGCGAGTCCAAAGATTTTTCACATTTGTTGATATCTTTCGATTCTCTGAGGTTCGCTCCAGCGCCGCCTAGGTTAAGGCAAGTTCCTAACCAACACAGCTACCCTACCACACAATCTACCAACGGCCGAATAGGAAAAAATAACCAGAGCCAAAAGAATAACAATAATAATAATAATAAAGTTTGTCGTCCGAAATGAAACAGGGTTCCGAAAATGGATTCGCCGAATCGTTATTGTATCGTAAGTATATACCCTTTAGATAAATAAAAGTAGTTATAATATTACTACCGGGACCTTTCTCTGTTATGTGTCACGGAGAAAGACTTAGACTGGTCCGCCTAAGAATTTTTTATCCATGTTAAATCTATTATATTCTTCATTCACCAAACTTATCGCTTTGATTTATTAGTTTCATTTCACTTTTCTCTGAATGAATTAATAGTATTCATATTCTTTTTTTTTCACGTTGTCTATTGACCCTACATTGTCATCGTTGTTCTTGGAAGCGCTACTCACTCACTCAATCGGTAATACCCGCTAGAAATCTCTTCTTTGAGAAATTTAAGATGTCAAGACTCTTAAAAAATTATAACTTAAAATTATTTTATTATGATCCAGCCGGTAAATTCTTTTATGCATAATATATGTTATAAATTGTATATTTTTTAAGTGAAGAAATTAATGAAATTAAAGTTAGCAGTCATTAGAGAATTTTTTAATTTTTTTTAACAAAAAAATTTTCTCCAAAAAATTATTTTTAAAAAATTGCATTTTTAATTTTTCAAAATTTCTACATGTTAATTTTTTTTGCCATAATTTATTTGTTAAAAAAAATTATAAAAATAATTAAATATCTGCTAAATTTATCATCATAAGAAATTATTATTTAAACATATAATTTAACCTGCTGAATTATTATTATTATTTAAACATACAGTCAATTAAAAAATTACACTGAAATTGATGAAAATTAAGTTAGCCGACATCTAAAAATTTTTAGAATTTTTTTTATTAAAAAAATTATTACAAAAAAATTTTTATTTATAGAAAACTGTAAGTGCAATTTTTTAAAACTATTTTTTTGTTCTAATTTAATTAATGAAAAAAAAATTAAAAGCTTCGGCTAACTTTAAAAATTTTTTTACAATTTTATAACAATTAAATTATTATAAAAAAATTCCACAAATGAAAATTGAAAAAAAGAACATTAATAAAAAATTTTTTTATTGTAATTAATTTCTCAAAAAATTGACGTGTCAGCTAACTTCATAATAATAATTAAAAACTTCTTAATATACATGCTTAAAAATTTTTTCTAAACTGCCGGTAAATTCTTTTATACATATGTTATAAATTATATACTTTTTAGGTGAAGAAATTAATGATTCCTTAGATTTTTATCTATTCTAATATTGTTCTGATGACTTCTTAGAATGATTTCTTCTGTAAATACACGTTTATGCAGACCCTATTGCATCATCACTTGGTGTTACGTTGGTGGTTGCTGTGGTTGGTGGTCGACGTGACAAAATCAGTATATGTGTACGCTGTATAGTATGGGTATGGAAATATATAAATGAAGAAAGATATAAAGAATTATATGCGGCAAATGGATAAAAAGCAAAGAGAATAATCAGAAGAGAAACGAGAAAAGATATCTACATATATATTAATGCTAAAGGAATATCAATGGACTTTGAATTGGCATATTATATTTCGCGGAATTATTTCCTGAGGTTTATTTATTTTTTTTTACATTCATATCATTGATTTATTCTTCTATAACAGTTTTAAGCTTATACATATGGATGATTTATATATACCACCTATAAAGGCATCATCTTTAACATCAAATATGAAATATCGCACGGATTGCCGTTTTATAAAAGCCGTATCGGGTAGTAGAGTTCATATATATATATGAATATGGATGGGTTAAAAAAAGGGGAAAATTGTAAAATAATAAAAAGACTGCATGGGGAGATAATTTCAATCTGCTAAATTATCATTAGAGTACCTTTCATGATTAGAGATTGCATTGATAAAATTACAGTGATATTTATTTATTTATTCATTGCAAAAGAACGCCGATTGGCAGTAAATTAATAGTAACAATAATATATTTTAAGTGATATTTGAATTTAATATAAATTTAAATAATGAAAACTAGCAACCAGTCACTATGTGACTGCCGTGACTTGTGAACTATGAATAAATAAAATTTTGCTTTATTAAATAATGAATTCTGTTAAATTGCGCTGTACTTTTTTAACTATGGACGTTTTTAAAGATATAAGCTCATTGCGATGGTACACTCATCAAGAGCTTTCATTTGAGTACCCACATGCTTTTTTATATATTTTTCATATATACATATATA